>JAVQJS010130487.1:0-34120 GCA_036024795.1 Galaxias rostratus | reverse complement strand
TGGGTCAAGGCCCGGCCACCAGACGCTCGCCTGCGAGCATCTCCCCCGGGCCTGGCTCCAGGGGATAGCCCCGGTTTCCCTCTTCCGGGCGAAGTTGCATTGTCCATTTGGTGCCGCTTCGTTAGGGGTTTTTCTGAATCGCGCTTAGTCTCGACCCTCACCTGGGACCAATTTGCCATGGGAAACCCTACCAGGGGCTACTGCCCCCGACAATACATCTCCCAAGATCACAGGGACACTGAAACCCCTCCACCACATTAAGGTGGCGATTCTTGGAGGGGAGCGAATAACATTTAAATGTTAATTCAAATTTGAGATAGATTAAATTTATTCACATTTTTCAGTTGAGCAAGCATTTTTAATTCCAGAAATTAAAATGCAGTTGTCAAACAATATGAAAAGAAGATTGCATTTGCCATTGCATTTTAGACTTAATTTACAGTGCTTCACTGTGCAGTGGACAATTTTCAAATGGAATACGCGAATCAGCACTGTAGGGGATCCAATCACGAATCCTTCCCCCCTCTCTGGGTAAGACAAAAGAACACGCCCAAATGGCCACACAGAACACTCCAGGGGGGCCAGCCTGCTCCCCTCACACAAACCAGCACACTGTTTCCACTCTAAGGATTAGTAGATCGGGAGTAATAAACTGTTGCCTAATCAAAATTCAATGAAATTCTTGGACATTGAACATGAGAAGCGATTGTATGTTAGTTGGGTTTAGTTTGTGACAATCATATATTTTGTATTTGTTTTTCCAAGCTAACAAACTTAATCAGGCTGGAACAGTTTGGTGTCAAACGGTTCACTTTGACATTGTGTAAGCTTTGCAGACGTTATATTGAACATATTCCAAGCACACAGGTAAAGATAGAAAGAAATTGATTGGAGCTAAACAAGCTGACAATCCTTATCTCATACAGTGAGATAATTTACACATCTATTGAAGGGCCACTGCCAATCAGGTGACCCCTGCCACCTATGGGAACCGCCTTTGGATACTTCCAATTAAAAGGGTCACAACCAGGAAGCTTGGCTTTTCAACTCTGTAGGAACGTGATCGGCCGATCCGTTTTAACAGTATAAGATTTGTACCCCACCCTATCAAACCACGCTCCACGGACGACTCTTCACACAAAGGATTTAAGACCTCAGACCGCACTACAGGCCTGAAAACCCTTGCAACTCTTTTGAAATCAACTTTACAATTTCAGAGCAAAGAAACCTCTATAGAACCACAGCTTGCAATGTCATTCAAATGATTCATAGTTTTAACCAAATCTACGTGAGCAGTTGGATTGCTGGATCACCCAAACTAAACCAGCGCTTCTTTTGTTCTCCTTACACAAGGTCATCAACGAGAGAAAAGAAAACCCCAGGTTTCAAACCGCACAACTAACTCAACGGACTTCCTATCTTTATTCAAACAAACTAAGTTACAGAACTTTCCAACTTCACACAATGGACTGTGTTTCAGAACTTTACCACTGAACTACAGATGGCTTTTCGAACCAGCCACAACAGGCAGGCCGAAATGCAAAATTCACTCCTTTGCTGCCCAATGGCACCTAATGTCTCAAAGTAACGAAAACTCATACTTTTTTAACATTGAGCGTGTTGATGCTGAAGCTTAGACAATCTCTACTGTATTGTGCTTACCATCATTTCTCAATAGTTTAACTGTTATTCTGTGTATGTTTAGACACTAACCACTTTAGTTATCACTGTCACCATTTTAACATTCTTTGTAGAACCGTAACTTTCATGTGTTGTAAACTAGTAAATAAATAAAATTGTTTTACATTCAAACCCAGCTGTGTCGCTTTGTTTCAAACAGTTATTCTCATAACATAGACTTTAACTACTTCAGAATTGAAACTATAACCACTAGATTAGATTAAATTAGATTAGATTTAATTTTATTGACATTGCAGAGTACACGTACTGAGACAACAAAATGGAGTTAGCTTTTAACCAGAAGTGCAAAAGAAGCAGTATAATGCAGTAAAGCGTATGTACATAATTCAATAAATATAAAAACAATAGATAAATATTAATACAATGCCATGAGGTAAAAACAATATAAACAGGATAGACAATGGATTGTTATAAACAGTATAAACATAATAGACAGTGGATAGGTATTAACAGTTTAGACAGTGGATCGGTACAAACAGTTAAAACAGTATAGATAGTGTATCGGTATAAGTATATTATTTGCAAAATGCAGCAGTGCATGGTTAAGTCATTGTTAAGTGATTGGACTAGGTTGAGTGGGGGGGGGGGGGGTCCAGGTGGGGGTATCCGGGGTGGGGCACGGCTGTGTGGTGCAGAGTTCAGCAAGGTGACAGCTGAGAGGAAAAAGTTGTTTTTGAGCCTGCTGGTCTTAGAACGAATGCTTTTGTAGTGCCTCTCCCAGAGGGAAGAAGGGCAAACAGTCTGTGGCTGGGGTGTCCCTGGCGGTTTTCACCACCCTCTGAAGTGTTTTCCGGTCCGAGGCAGAACAGCTGCCATACCAAACTGTGATGCAGTTGATGAGGATGCTTTCAATTGTACAACGGTAGAAGTTCACCAGAATCTGAGGAGACAGATGGGTTTTCCTCAGTCTCCTCAGGAAGAAGAGTCACTGGTGAGCCTACTTGACAAGGGTGGAAGTGTTGAGGGCCCACGAGAGGTCCTCTAAAATGTGGACGCCCAGAAACTTGAAGCTGGTGACATGCTCAACCTCCGTCCCATCAATGCAGATAGGGGTGTGCGTGCCTCCTTTGGTCTTTCTGAAGTCCAAAATGAGCTCCTCGGTCTCCTTGGTGTTGAGGGCCAGGTTGTTGTCGGCGCACCACGGTGCTAGGTGCTGGACCTCCTCCCTGTAGGCTGTCTCGTTGTTGTCATTTTTGAGACCAACCACCGTTGTGTCGTCTGCAAACTTGATAATGGTGTTGGAGCCATGTACAGGAGTGCAGTCATGAGTGAAGAGGGGGCATAGGAGGGGACTCAGCACACAGCCTTGTGGGACGGCAGTGCTCAGGATGGGGGTTGAGGAGATGAGGTTGTCTAGCCTAACATACTGAGGTCTGTTGGTTTGGAAGTCTAATATCCAGTTGCAGAGGGAGGGGTTGATACCAAGGTCACCAAGTTTGGTGATCAGTTTGGAGGGGATGATGGTGTTGAATGCTGAACTAAAGTCAAGGAACAGCATTCTTACATAGGTGTTGTTGTTGTCCAAGTGGGAGAGAGCGGAGTGTAGCGCCTGTCGAGATGGCGTCCTCCGTACTCCTGTTCTGACCGTTGGCGAATTGGAAGGGGTCCAGTGTGGGTGGTAGGCAGGATTTTAAATGAGCCAGGACCAGCCTCTCGAAGCACTTCATGACGGTGGACGTGAGTGCAACAGAGGAAGTCATTTACAAATGCTGAAGAAGAGAGTTTCGGCACGGGCACAAAAACTAGGCTACTTAATACAATGAATTCCAAATCAGACCTGGTTTCACATCGAGCCATGCAATAAGCTAAAATCTTGGAAGGGGCCCACTTAATTATTTGATATCAAATTGATCGATTGTCATTCTAGCGACTGTTCCCCATCAATGCCGCTACCGGCGGATAGTGAGTACGAAGTGTTTGACGTGCACTCAGCTTTACTTTAATAAAATAAACAAAAGTCGTAAATGGCATTAAATAACTTAAATAGATTTATTTTCCTCTCAAACTTTGATTAATATACAAAACAAACAAAAACATAAGCACGCCGAGCACAGTCGAAACTGTTTGCTCCGTCCACTGCATCTTGGCAGGTAATCAGCCCGAACTTAAAACACCTGTAGCCACACCCAGCCCCCACCAAGTGGCACACCAGACTGACCACTTGTGGCTAAAAGAAAAACAATCATGGCTCTTACAATCATATTCATTTATGAACTAAATGATAATCTACAAAGTTGATAAAGAGTAATTTACCCAAAAGAAGTGAAAACCCTACAGCGCTTGGAGTATATTGCATTTGCATTTTCATGTCTCTGCGATTTGGGACAGAACATGAGAATTCAAATGCATTTGTCAGTTCTCTTGTCTTGTACGCCAGAAAATAACAACTTTGCCTGTTTGTTATGTAAACATTAGTTATTGTCACTAAAAGCAAAAACATAGAACTTGCAGCGCAATTATATGACTTGCAAAATAGCTGCTCCAACGAGTTGGTAAAGGTGAATGAAACAAGTGATTTAACAAGGCATCCTCACTAAAAACCCGCCTTGGAGAGAGGACCGATAGATTGCATTTGAATGTTCTGTCCCAGAGTGCGTGATGACCTAAAGCGTGGTGACGTAAAAATGCAAATTTGCGTGTTGCATTTGAATATTGATGTTATGCCAAACATCTTTTGCATTTGAATTTTAATATTGACAAAGAATGTCAATTGAAGCATTTGAAAATGCAAAATCAAATGGGATGATTGCTTTTTCATTTACATTTGTCTCAAATAACACATACAAATGTGGAAAGTGTGGGACCACAGACGGAAATGCTTGCAATATAGAACTACATACCGGGTCTTCAGATTCTCTCAGCACTTTCCCTCTGTTTGCCAAGTTGCCTCCCGCGACCTAATGCTGTTACGTTCTACCAAGACATGAGGATTTGTGACTGTGAGGAAGTAGAACTACAATTGAAACTCAGATAACAACAGGATAACTAAACTGGCGGCAGAACAAATGAGCGACCCATTAAATATCGAGATTGAGGACTGAGGAGAAGAGGACTGAAAGACGATTTTTTTCATTTTCCCATAGCCTTTACAATGTGCAAACTGTATTAAGGTATTGAAAAATAAACGATTGCAAGAAGGTTGAGGGATATATCCCATAGAATGCCTAAATTTAGTACACTAAAGTGATTACAGACCTTTCCAACCAAGCCCTTGTGGCGAATTGTCCAGTAGAGGGCAAGTGATGCATGCACATCGTAAAATGCGCGTTCTTCAAACAGTTTAGCCTGCCCTTCCGAGCACACATGATGACAGTGATGCTCACAGAGGACATTGCGTGGGTACAGAGCTAGAGCGACTGTCGCGCTCGAATTCATCACAAGAATATTCCAAACATTACGCAATTGTGAAAGACGATTATTATTATGATTATGTTTATACTTGTAAATCAATCGTCAATCATACTGAGGTTTCTGAGCGGAAAAGCCTTAATTTGGAAGATGTGAACCAGGTTAGTGTGCAGTGGATGACCATGAAGATAGAAGATGCTGGATTTACCTTGTGGTCTGTTGATTATTCAGCAAGATCTTGACTAGATTTGATTCCCACCTCGCTAATGTAATTTTGAATGAAATCCGACATTTTCACTGCCACTGCATATACAAAGCGTAGCAGATGTGTGCTGAAAAAAAACTGTTTTTTAAGATGATGGGACCGCGGACAGAAACACAAATGGGTAAGGATTCTTACATTTATTTCTATTATTATTTTTATTAGGTCACGGATAATAATGCTCGAGACGACACTGGACACATAATTATTGTTGTGGTTTGTAAATCAACTTTGAAAATGCTTGCTCCATTGTTGACAGACCTTTACGCTAACTCATATTAAAAGCCATCTTTTGATTTGGGACATGGTGGATTTTTTTTCAAACTTATTTTCCTAAATATTATTCTTACTCTATTTTTAACTCTATGTTTTCATGTGTTAAATACTATGAGTAAATCTTGTAAAACAATGTGTTGTGCACTTGATAAGGGGGTGGGATGTAAATACACTTTCTCAATCATGTTCACAGTTTGTTCCTTCCCTTTCTTCCTCTGACTAATGTACTTGTTCTGTTTATCAATTATCTATACACAGTACACAGACCTTCCTCCCGGGGACATACACGGATGCCTGTTGTTATGATCACAGGTTATTTATTAAGCCTGTTTTCAGAGGCTACATTTTACATGTATGGCAGTGATTGATGTAAGGGAAGGAGCTATTATATCAACAAGACTTGTGCACATTTGTCCCCTTCTTTTCTTCCGTCCGTCTCTAATTTTGTCTCAATAGCCCTCTTTTAATCCCCTCTAATCAAATACACGTCACCTCCCCACTGTATTAGGCTACCCTTTTCTTTTATGCGATCTCTCTCTTTCTTTGTCTCTCTATTTTAAATATTCTCAACCTCTCACTCTAACTCTTGCTCTCTCATCAATCTATTTTCCAACCTGACAGAGGGGGTCTTCTGAAGGTCTACTGGTTTATCGGGAAGAATCCTATCAGCCTACTCAAGGCTGCCCACACACTTACTGATCGGGTTGTTTTATGGCCACAGACAAACATACACAGAAATTTAATTGCATCATTACCCACTTATGTGTAGTGGAGTACACAGTGACAGATGTTCTGAAGAGTAATCAGTTGGGGCTTTCAGCATGACACTTTAACAGTATGGGCAAAGTATAATGGTTTCTCTTGTTTGCAAAATATTTGAGCTGTGGACACTATTAATATAACAACCTAGATACTTCAATGAACTGATTCAGTTTTGGGTGTGTTTCTGTGCAATAAACAAGTACACTACCATGGTTTTAAAGCCTTAAAAAGACAATTATTGGTGAACTCAACTGCTTGTAGTGGTAAAACAAATATTCTGCTTTTGTCCCCAGAAAACAGCACCTCAAACACATAGTGCTAAACTGGAGTAGCTTGCAAATGTGCTAATGTAATCCACAGAAGTAAAGAAAATAATAATATACTTTAGATCAAGCTAAGTATGCAGAGTTAATCTGTGCTATTGTAAATGCATGGAACGTAATTATATTATCTCGTCTGATATTAACGTGTGAAATGTGCAGTATTGTGTGTCAGTGTCAAGTCTGTTAAGAATTCTTTCCCTCGGCTTCTCTCCTTCATTTCCCAAATTGCTACCTAGTGGAAACCATGAGCCCATTATGCAGTTCCCACGGTGACAGGTAATATCCTGAACTATTCCTTTCTATAATCATAAACATCTGCAATAAGTAAAGAAACATTTGCGCGCACATTACCAAAGATGCACTGAAACACTTGGTTCCATTGGTACCTTCGTCTTCTAATTAAAAATCCACTAAACATGTTGGTAGACATACTAAATAAACTAAGTCATGGATTATGCTGTAAATTATGTTGACTTACTTTATTGTGGTTAAAAATTAACCTTTGATCAACCAGACACTCAAACCAAGTTTACAGGAAATCTGTGCCATATGCATGATGAAGTTATATGTCCTGTGGCTTTGTCCTTTGCAGTGTCCTTCATGCTCAGAATGATTCATCATATTAGATAATTATGTTCTTCCAAACAAATTACCCCCCAAAATTATGAAAACTAAGCAATGAACCATTGGTAAATATTTATGTGCTTATTGTGTTTGAGGCGGTCAAATAAAGTGGAGTGAAAAAGTGTTTGCCCCCTTCCTGACTTTTGGCATGTTTGTCACATTTAAAATGTTTCAGAATGTCAAACTAATTTAAATATTAGTCAAGACAGCACAAAATGCAGTTTTTAAATTAAGGTTTTTATTAAGGGAGACTAAAAAAAAATTCAAACCTACATGGCCCTGTGTGAAAAAGTGATTGCCCCCTAAACCTGACAACTGGTTGGGGCACCCTTAGCAGCAACAACTGCGATCAAGCGAGTCTTTTACCGCACTGTGGAGGAATTGTGGAGCACTCATCTTTGCAGACTTGTTGTAATTCAGCCACATTTGAGGTTAACATGAACCGCCTTTTCAAGGTCATGAAACAGCATCTCAATAGGATTCAGGTCAAGACTTTGACTATGCCACTCCAAAATCTTAATTAATATTCTCCAGCCATTCACTGGTGGACTTGCTGGTGTGTTTTGGAGCACATTATCGCTACAGAACCCAAGTTTGTTTTAGCTGGAGGTCACAAACAGATGGATGAACATTCTCCTTCAGGACTTTTTGGTAGACAGCAGAATTAATAGTTCTATTTATCACAGCAATTCTTCTATGTTCTGAACATAGCAACAAAACAGCTCCAGACCATCACACCACCACCACCATATTTTACTGTTAGTATGATGTTCTTTCTCTGAAATGCAGTGTCACTTTTACTCCACGTGGAATGGGACACACACCTTCCAAAAAGTTTACCTCGTGTCTTGTCAGTCCACAGATTATTTTCCCAAAAGTCTTAGGGATCATCAATAAGTTTTCTGGCAAAATTTAGACGAGCCATAATGTTATTTTTGCTAAGCAGTGGTTTTCGTCTTGGAACTCTGCCATGCAGGGCATTTTTGCCAAGTCTCTTTCTTATGTTCGAGTCTGACCTTAACTGAAGCAAGTGAGGTCTGCAGTACTTTGGATGTTGTTGTAGGGTCTTTTGTGACCTCTTGAATGAGTCGTCGCTTTTGGGGGATTTGGTCGGACAGCGACTCCAAGGAAGGTCCATCACTGTTCCATGTTTTGCCATTTGTGGATAATGGCTCTCATTGTGGTTCGCCGGAGTCCCAAAGGTATAGAAATGGCTTTATAACCTTTTCCAGACTGAAAGATGTCAATTACATTCTTTCTCATCTGTTCCATCATTTCTTTTGATCTCGGCATAATGTCTAGCTTTTGAGGATCTTTTGGTCTACTTCCCTTTGTAAGGTTGGACAAACCACAGTTAAGTTATGTTTTAACAGTCCCTGTCAATCCCTTTTTCAGACAGGGCCATGTAGGTTTGGATTCTTTTTTCACTTTACAATAAAAACTTAAATTTAAAAAGCACATTTTGTGTTTACTCGTGTTTGCCTTTCACAATTTTTTAAATTTGTTTGATGATGTGAGAGTGTGACAGACATGCAAAAAATTAATCGGATAGGGGACAAACATCTTTTCACACCACTGGCCAAAGCCCAATTACTGTAGCAAAAATAATACGCTTGAACTTTATCAAATTCCTCCTGGGGATCTCACCGCTCAATTATAGCAATAATTAATGGTTTATACTCAAACGTTGTTGCAAATTCAAGGTTCCTTAATAATTGTTGACTAAATTGTTCAACATTGCCTTTGTTAGTTTGGTTGACCTCAGATATATGGAGGTGAATCTGGGAATTGGGAGTTCAAATCAGTAGACTCAGCACATATAAACATCTCTTATCTGTCCATATGCCATGTCAACAAGTAGCCAGTTATATTCTATTTGTACAGGTCTTTTTCAGAGACTCTTGATAAAAACAACAGCAGCAGCTCGGGTGTTATCCTGGACATCTCAGCACTAAGGATGGCCGACGTGGATTCAGAAGTGCCCCCTCTGCCACCGCGCTACCGATTCAGAGACCTGCTGTTAGGGGATCAGTCCTTCCAGAATGATGACAGGTAGAAAGAATAAACTATGTACATTAGTCTCATGAGAGCTCTAGTAGGTTGGTAGAGAGTGCTTTGGGGATTTGTTTGTGTACTTGTGTGTATATGTATTTGTTTTTTTGGTGTGTATTTTTGTACATTCTAAATGGGCCAGCCAGCTATGTCCCTAATTTACCCATAATTGACTTTACTTTGGCGAGAGACGACACTGTAGGTCTCCAAAAAGCGATTAGTGCCATTGCTGCTTATTTTCATGTTTCTGAAATAATGTAAAAAATGGGATTCATTTACAGCTGAAAGGATTGTGATTAAGAGTAATTTGCCACATTAGTTACACTATTACCATAGTGTAATTTAAAAAGCCTTTACCAGAATGACCACAGTTGTTTTCTGTTTAAATGTGTATTTACTCTGGGACAGCTATAATCAGGAACTGTAGTTAGAATTTGGCACACCATGTCAAATTGACTTATGTGATTAAGTATATTTATGGCCAAGGGAAATTATATTTTGAGTGATTGATGCCAATGAATTTTTCGACACTATAACTAAGGATTAAAGGAGAACTTTTGTTCTCATGCCTAAACTCGCAAACATAAGAGCATACAACATAGAGCAGTCTTTTGCTTATAGCTGTGAGACATCTGTACTGTATTCCTACATGCTCTTTCTAGCAGCTCTGAAAGGATACTCAGTGTGACCTGAAAAGAAAATATTTTTTCCATACTGTATTCCTACAGGCTTGGTAATGACATTTGAGAATTGTAGAGAGAGTGTGGTAATGAGAATAATTCCACTCAAGGCACTCAAGAGTTTTATCAGTATTATTTATATTTATTTTTCAGAGATAATATAAGAATTTCTTTGGAACAACACACTCGTTACTTTGCACAACACAACATTGCATATTACATATGCACTGTTTCCACCTCCACCTATTTTTCTCCCTTTTACTCTATCATAGCTGACTTGTTAAAATATGCACTAAAACATTGTTATTTTAACTTCATACCTTTGTCATGAGATGAGACCACTTTCTTAGATTTTTCGACATGAGGTTCTTTCCTTTTGCGCCAATATTGGATACTTCCATTTTCAGCCACAACCACTGGCCACTAATCTTACTTAGCTTTTATGGTCTGTTGAAAATCTTAGATTTGAGATTTCTACTTCCTTAAGTTTGGTTGTTAATATTGCCACTAATCCCTGGCATCCAACTTATACAAGACACATGGTACAAAAACAAATTCAACATGAGAAGGAAATTAAATCATGAAATGTGAATAATGTTTCTGCACGCCAAGCTCTCAATGTTGTTTTTATCAACACACAGCTCAACAGCAAATCAATTGTCTGGCTTTGTTTGGGTAAAAGTGGGAATATAATGCTTTTTGTAGACACGCAACTGTCTTACTTATGGTGGATATTTTTTACCTGCTTTTATCTATTTACTTTGGTTATGAGAAATTACTGTTAGAAAATAGCGATTTTAAAATTGTGTGTGTTTGTGTGATGCCAGGGCTGCTGTTAATCAGAGTGTTTGCGTGATGCCAAAGGGCTACTGTTAATAAGAATGTTTTTGTGATGTCAAAGGGCTCCTGTTAGGCTGTGTGGGTGCTGAGTGGGAACAGTCAAACTGGATGGGGCAAGCATCAGCGGGGAGTAAAGGAGAGTGTGTGTGCGTTAATGAATTGCAATGAATGGAGAATGTATATTTAGTTTTTTTTATCTACCATAATAATTAATGGAAGCCAACTAGTGATTGGCCATCAACAGTATTAACAAGAGCCCAACATCAATTATCACATTACACAGCCCGGCGGAGGATGTGGGTAGAGTAACAGGTTTATACGAAATATACCGCAGTGGTGAGACAGGCTGCCTTTTCAAACAATGGTCAGTCATTGCTGACACTTCCATGGCGTGCTCTCTGATAGCAGGCTCCAACAGTCCTGGGGCCTTGATGCCTCCGAGAAGGCCATCTATCAAGATGCTGCATATACTTCTCCAAATCAAAAGCTAATAGCTGTACTGATTATCAAGTGATTAACAACATCAGTTGACTTCATACTTTTTTCACAAAACACCGCCACAGAGGTAATTGTGAATATCCGATGGTTTTGGTTATCAGATTTTTTATTAAAAACTTTCTCTCTCTGTCTTTCCAATCTCTCTCTGTCTTTAACTCACTTCCGTTCTTCTTCCTTTCTTTCTCATTCTCTCTCTCTTTGTCTCTTTCTCACTGACTTGCTGACTAGCTCTCTGGGTCTTTTTGTGTTAGTTTTGACACTTGACTGATGGCAGCCTATGATAAGTCTATGGTCTAGGCCACAGGCACAGTAGTATTGGTCATCAGCACTCACTATTCTGGATGTGGTAGTGACTAGGAGGGAGACAGTTGTTGCAGTGACTAACTTACTCATTATCTGCACTATGTAGGTTGCCTGGACTCAGTGTTTGTCAAAGTTGCAGCGGTAAATTACTAAAACAAATGCAATGCTTGCTGATTGACTTTTGTTTTACCAAGGTTCCCGATGTGTATACATTGTAACACAAAAAGATTGAATTTATTTTAGAAACTGTCAGCTGGAGATGCTAGAGGTGAACCATAACAAAAAGGCACTGACATATTCTGTTTTACGGTAAACATTTTCTTTACGGACCAAAATGGCAGCAGTGGCTGCCAGAATAAATCTGTACAAAATGCTGTAAAACTGTAAACAGCTTGAGTGAAAATCCTGCTGTTTTTACTGTTAAACTCGCAGATCCAACACTGTCGATAAATTAGAATACTGTACACACTTAATTCTGCTATAAATGTCATGTTTGTGATTGACAATGTAGTCTTTAGGGCCTTAAATTATATCCGCACAGCACCCGTGAAGTGGGGTGGGGGGTACTGTCCAGATGGGCACTGCCCCGTCTTTCAACAACTTTTAGGCTAAGAATTAAAAAAAAATATATATTCTTATTATTTATTCTTATATTATTTATTCTTATCTATATTCTTATTCTTATTATAAATGTTTGTGTTTTTGCGCTGGTGGTCTTCCAATGTTTATTGCACTGTCAGATAATTGTTCTCATGAACATTGAAGCGAGTTATCAAGGTATTTTGCTTCTTTGAAGACAAACTGACAATGACATTTATTCCTTAGATGAAAACCTTTTTAGAGTGGGCCCTGCTCCATCACCACAATCGATTTTAAAAGTGATTCCTGGGATCACCATTTTTGTTAATGAGTCTCTCTCATAGCTTCATGGCTTGTCAGATTGCAGGGGGATGTTTAAAAGCTGTTTTCACAGTAGCTCATCATAGACCATTCAAGATGTCACGGTTGTCAAGCGAAGACTGTGACACTTAAGTTCTCTAACTGTTTTAATGCACAGCTCTTTGTCCTAGCTGGGTTTTAATACCTTTGTGGGGCCCTTATACATTGCTATCTCTGCGTTGTCTTTGCCTATTTAATTAGATTGCATGTGTAGTGCTGGCTTGACATACCTTGATAAGCTGCTATGTTGACAGAGCGTGAAGAACAGTTTGCGGACTTCCAGCGGGGTCTATTAATGTTTGTCAGGTGGCACTCTAGTCTACCTTTTCCATTGGGATCAATTAAGTATGGTTTTACTTTAATGACCATTAAATGATGAACATCAAGGACCCTAATAAGTTGAAGGGATTGCATATTCTTTAAATTTAATATTTGGACCTTATTTTGTTGAGAGGCAAGCTGTTGAAACATCGTCCAGTCCGGTCTAAAGGGGGGATTATTGAGACAAGTCACAACTTGTCACTTATGCATGCGTAGCCCTGTGGGGGGTTTAATATTTCAATGTGATTACCCAAGTTAGCAAAGCAATAACAGTGGTTTCTGAGACAGAATTGCTATGGTGCCTCTGGACAGGTTACTTGTTGTAAACTCTGTTCTTTTATTGTGAATCACTGTCGTGGAAACTACTTCAAGAATGGGCAATATGCTGGCACGATAATTGCTTGGCCTGAAAAAATCTATGGCAAGAAGATGTCACTGGGCCTGTATCTTGTGTTCTGAGTTGCTAGCTGGCAGTTATCCGAACTTTTGACATTGTCGTGACAAACACACTGTTTGTTATTTGTTTCAAATGGTTGTTCTAGCAATACAGTAAACCAGGGATAAAAAGGGGAATATTGTTAATGCGGACTTGGCCTTATCCTTTGAAAGGCTTGTGGGCCAGCTTAGTTTTTCTATACAGTATACAATTTTGCCCGCAGAATTAATTGCTCCCGCTTCCAAAAGGTAAAAAATTCCTGAGCTGAAGGCACTTTAATGGCTTGCTAAATTAGAGTCTAAAACAGTCATTGGTATTTTAGGTATCATGTATCTAGCACTGGTCCTGTCCCTGTTTATTCTGATGAGGACTCCAACAACCCACACTGTAAGCCCGGATAAGTGGTATTAATTTTAAAAGTTTGAGGCAAGAAGTCATAAAACATTAAAGTATGTATGCATTGGTTGAGAAAATCAAGTTCAATGTACTTCAATGTACCCTATGTGTAATTAAATGGACATTTTACATTTAAAATACAACAAAAGCATTTAGTAATTCAATCATTCCCTACAGATTGCAACATCACTCAATTGATCAAATGTTGCCCAATTGATCAACAGAATTCATCCATATCATCTTGTCGAACTTTCACTGTAAAATCTAATTTGTTAACCGTACTTAAAAAACGCATGTAAAGCAATTGCCTTAAAGAAGACACGTAAAGTGGAATCAACAATGTTATGTTGTACTTACTAGGCTTATGTAGTGTCCTTCACTCACACTTCAGTTTAAATGTGTAAAAAATAAATGAATAGTACTTGATCATCTAATTAATTTTAATCAAAATATACTCGCTGTATTCCATGTACATTGGCCCATTTGAAAATGTACATTGTAAAATCATATTTGTTAACCTTACTAAAGCATGCAAATTGATTGGCTTTAAAATTTAAAAAACAAGTAAAGTGGAATAGGAACCTAGTATATATAAGGCAAACGGTTTATCATTAAAATAAAGGTAACAGAGTTTTTCACTAGGAAGATACACGCTAACAAACACGTAAACTATTACAAGGAGCGCTGACAGGGTTACTCTAGGCTAGGAGAGCAAGCATAATTCTCTTTAGCGACAAAACACTTACTCCTACATCAAATGCCCAATTCTCTCTCCCGCAGACAATAGGAAAGGGTTTTTTCTGAGACAACGGACGATCTTCTGATGGGTCCCTCAACGGAGGGATGACAGTGATTAATGATTGAGAGACCTGAATTGAATAAAATAGCAAAGGAGAAAAAGAGGGGAAGACAGGACAGCTTTACACACATTACATATGGACATATGTGGGTGGATGTAAAGGTTTGCCATAAATATCAATACAAAATAAAGTGTGAAAGTTTATTGAAACAGCTAAATCTATCGAACTTAACATAAGCTATTTAAATCTATTTTTGTCTTGCTCTCTGGCTACGCGGTCCAATCCTGTCCTCACTCTGTCCGTCACTCAAGTCTAGTTTTGAACTTCTTGTTTTAGTCATACTCACATTTCCCTCGTTTCAGACCCAGACATCCTATTGTATTGTGATTCTCCAGTGGGGATTGTCTACCCTGCCCCTATTGGTCTCACCTGTGTTCCCCTACCTCATGTATAAATATTCCTTTGTTCTGTGTTAGTTCGTCTTGTTCAGTCACCTCAAGAGTCAAGTCCTGCATTTAGACTTTCAAGCCGATTCCAGTCGGTGTCTATACTATTTCCTCCTGAGTGAGTGTTTTTCTGTTTCGTGCATTTGTACTTCCTCCACTGTGAGTTTTTGATTTACCTCAGTAAAGTTTATATCATACCTTCATATCCGTCTGTTGAGATGTGCATTTGGGTCCATCCTTGGTGTCAAGGGTGTTACATGCTTGTCACTGCCTGAGGAGAAAATAATACATTTGTTGTTGCCTCTTGTGAACCTAGACTACTCCATACCGTTAGATACAATATTCTAAGCATGCAGTTTGGACCATCACCATAAGGTGTCTCTGTGTTTCCGGTTGAAATCACCTGTATTTATTCAAACGACACACACCTTTTTGGTATTTCATCACTTTCTCTCTCATGCTCAAGATCTATTATTCTACATAACATTGCTTGGCTTGAACACACCTTTCATCTACAACTTCAATCTCCGGGTTTTTTCAGTCTTCATCAATATCAACGCCTCAAAGTGTCTTATAGTGGATTATCGAACATTTTTGTAAGCACACCTAGTCCCAAAGATCTTTTGTCTCTAAACTTGTTTCCTTATAATAAACCACCAGTAAAAAAGTATGTGATAGCCTTTTGTTACTGTTTTACTGCCAGGGGTGGACAAAGTACACAAATGTTCTACTTAAGTGAGGGTACAGATACACTTTCTATGTTTTGTTCAACTAAACGTAGAGGTTTAAATTACAATTGCAACCTGAATCAAAGTAGAAAAGAACCTACTTTAAAATTAAAATTTTAAACTTGCATAAAGACTAGAATTGCTTTTGACTCAAAAATAGGCTAAACAGACTGCCCTTTGAATAGTAATTCAAATTACTACCTGCTAAATTATTATGAAAATTTTTGTGACTTGTATGTGCAACAGTACTTTAAAATAAATAACCTGACACATTCGTATTAGGCATACTGAGTTTATGTGGCTGTTGAAATATAGATTTGAGACAGGTGTAATAGCATAAAAAGAAAACTATACTAAATATGTGTATTGGCATCAGAATTTTTGTTATATTTACATAAAAATAAGAAAGGATCTTCAGAAGGTCCATGATGCTCTGTTAACAAAAACAAATGCTTGACATAACGAAATCTTCTCAAAATCAAAGATCAACACAGACCTCAACAATTGTGGTTATTTTGGGAGGTAGTGATTTTCATAACTTGTTACAAAGACTTGTTGACTTCTGTGGTTAACAGTTTTTGTTGTTGTTGCTTATTATACTCACACCAGTCAATCCACAATGTTGGGCTTGAGTTTTATGTTATTGGTTTCGAAAACAATGACCACATTTGTTAATTACCTCCAACCAGCAAACTATATTATACATAAAACATTGTAGCATGTATTTCGTTACTGTCCACTGCTTACAGAACCCTTAGGCTTGTTTAATGTGTTCAGTGCAAACAACTGTTTTTATTTTACATGGTTTATTTAAGATGGTTAGATCTGCTAATACATCTGCTCATTTGCCTGAGGCACTGTAAATTTAGAGACAATGGTATTTATTACAATCTAAACATCTGCTACTTCTATCACTTAGATCCCTACATGGTACCTGTCAGATTTACTGATGACAGCTGACTATTCAAGATAATAATTTTTGGGCACATTTGGCTACCTTGGTTGTTGCGTACGAACCGCGGTCTCAGTGAGGGCTTAGTATGGTTGGCTAAATGGTTGACGTCGGAATGACGCTGAGACGCAACGGGACCATATCTCTCGAAAGGATGGAGTACTCGACCAGGAGAACAAACCTAGCGATATCAACGCTGACTGGTGGAAACTTAAGAGGGACGCCATCATGCGAAAAACTGCCGCATTGATTTCCGTTGCGCAGCCATTTGTTCGGAAAGCGTTGGTCAGTTTTGACTATAGTCTATAGCTTACTCTAATTGAAACATCGTATAGGCCAGTCTCCACCGGTTGTAAACTCCGAGTGGGAAATGGCAGGTGCGAAGCTCACGCCGTCTTCCTCTGAGATAGATCCGGACGTCAAGACAGAGGCTCGGAAAACTCCAGAACCAAGCTGGGTCCACCCTTCCATGGCGCCGATCCGAACCATGGGCTCTCTAGGGAGCGATGCTGGCCAAAGGTATAGCAGATCAGCAAGAAGCTGCAAGTCCCTGAGCTCGGCAAACCTGCAGCATCCTCAGAATAGATAAAGAAATCTGTTTTGACATGGCGTGTCAGAATTGAATTATGGTTTAATTATTAGTCATATATAAATGCAATTGATTTCCGTAAGCTTATCTCAGTACCTCTGGGAAAATGTGTATTAATTGAAACCCATAAATGTAAAAAAAATTTAATGACGTTTGTCTTGTACCCAGTAGACAGTACATAATCCACCCAAATTCCTCAAGTACGGTTAAAATAAACTAGTACACCATGTGCATTAAGAGTAGTAGTGTCTGTCAAGGGCTTGAGTTTGCAGTGGAATATTGGTGCGATTTGACTGAATCCCCGTCTCCAGTCAAAATTATGTTAGCATACCTTATTTTGAGTTTTAATAATAACAACACAATAATAACAATAATAGTTAATTGGATTTAGTTTTTAGAGCGTTTTTCAAGACACAAAACGCGGTTTATGCGTTTCAGGTTCAGGTTTACAGAAGATTATTCGGTAGATGCTGCAACACATTCATATGTGTTACATTCAAGTTACATTATAAATAACCGATTATTTGAGGTGAGCTAAAAATGAAGGCTTCATTTAATTTGACAAAACTGGCCGTTATATGAATGCAAACCACATATAATTGAATTCACTGTGTGTTGACAAAACATGCCACATTGTCTACATAGAGTAATTTAATTAAATGTTTTTACTGAAATCACGACTGAAGTCATATAGTTGATTTTTAAAAAAGAAGCTTTCAAACACATTCCTTGTACCCTTTCACTGAATCAAGCTAGATATAGTATATGCATCAGGATCGTAAATGGCCAGAAGGAAATTGGTGCAGTTTTCAATCTTTCAGTAGCTGTTGTTAGTGGCCAACCACTTTTTTTTGCTCATGCATCTTTTTTTCCCACCACTGGCTTAGCAGAATTGCATCATAAATATTAACAAGCTGGGCAACCTTTTATTGTTATTATTATTATTATTTCCACACCAAGATCAGCCCAAAAATAAAGTAGCATCTTTCTATAACTGTATATGCTCAGAATCGCAGACCTCCGGAAACAGTTTGCCCATGAACAGTATTCATAACTAACTCAAGTTAATGGTGTCTGTTAGTTCGACTCCTTCGTATATCGGTATCGTTTAAAGTGTCACTTGAAGCGTATTGAAATCGTAACTCTATCTGCCACCCACGTGTCTTAATATCTGACCCAAAGGAAAAGATGGTGGTGTCTGTGGAAAGTGAAGATGTTGACACTTAAAATGAAGACGGTGATGGCATTGGCGGTGGAGTTTTCCTTTCATAAAATCTTAAACTTAGGTCTGTCAACTAACAAGCAGCTAATTCAACCGGGTCCTCTTGCAAAAATTGACTCACGTGATTACATTTGATTGCCATTTCACTAGGCTCTCGACAAAGGTAACAGTGTCAATGTTAACAACGACAACATATTCACGCATGCATGTATTAAATAAGCCACTAACATTCAATATTTACTTGTTACTATCGCTCATCATCAGATGAGATTTTAATTTAACTTTAAAACTAACCAGTGCACGGTGGTAAACGAGTTAGGTTAGAACCTGTCTTTTTTTTTAAGATCATAAGGGCCGGTCATCATTGGTGCGCCACTAGCATCCCGCAGGTGCAGGTTAATCGTCACTGTGAACCGCCCCCCACCCAGATACAACCAACCACCAGAGTTGACATGTTGAACCTAAAGTAATTGCGTCACTGAACCCAATACAGACAAACCACAAAAACAGAATAAAGCCTTTGCACATTATTTTTACAGGGTCGCTACACTATTAAACGGTCGAACTTCGACAAATTTTCAAGACAATCCCACCCGGGACCTGACTTTGAGCGACGGTTTTGATCGGTCATATATAACTGACAAGAAATGTGTTTAACATATTTGAATTGTGTTTTTACTGCCCCCAAAACCATCCGTTGCTTCATAGCTTTTCACAGGGCTTGGGAGGAGGTCCTCTTTGAGTAGTGAGTAAAATTTTAGATCAGTCGCTGAAGTTAGAGATCCGCCCCCTCACAGCAAGTGATACATTTGATGCGTTGAAGCACTTGTGCCCTGGCAGCGGGTAGAGCGTTTCCGTTCTCCACTTCCTGACTAATTTACTTTTGATTTGCGTCGGGAAAA
Source organism: Galaxias rostratus (assembly GCA_036024795.1). Lineage (NCBI taxonomy): Eukaryota > Metazoa > Chordata > Actinopteri > Galaxiiformes > Galaxiidae > Galaxias > Galaxias rostratus. Next base: position 14,720 of record JAVQJS010130487.1, on the reverse strand, counting down.
CAATAGAGAGAGAAATAAGAATGTATGTGTTCATTGATTTTTCAGAATATCAACATGATTATTTCAGTAGAAATTGAAAGGATGCATCTGTGCCTGTAGCAAACATTACATCCCCGCATCACACGTCATACATCAGCGTCTTGAACGTTTTGAAAAGCGCTTTATTCATATATCATATGTATTATTATTATTATTACTAGTCTGCTTGCAAGTTTGTTTGAGTGTTGTTTAGAACTTGGTTGAACTCCACAAAGCGAGCCATATTTTTTTATGTTCTACGTGTGGTTACGTCAGTCTCTCTCTCTCTCGTAATTAAATTGTTAAGTCTGTAATGTATTTAGAGGATTTGAAAAAAAAGGATTTAAAGTACTTCTGCTTATAAAGAACTGAATGTGCATGAAAAGCGATTATATCAATTGTCATGAGAAAAGCTGGACCTTTCCATTTAATGTTTAGTTTGTCATGTCTACCGAATCCTTGGTTTCTTTAAAGATTGTGACTGGCATTCATGCCGTATTTGTGACCACATGTGTTATTTAAAAAAGCATAAAAAGTGCGTTAAGAAAACATTCTGTATTTATTGGTCAATCTGTTGATTTGTTAAAGGTCGCGGAGCAGACTGTAGAAATTAGCATGTTAGCTAGCCTATTTACAAAAATGGTGTGGAATGACACAACTAAAAGATCCGGATCATCATCAGTATAGATAACTTGTGTTCTTGTAACACTATACAATTTTGTCACTTGAGTCAGGGGCTATGAGTGATGTGTCACACAATTTGACACAATTTAGCTGGATGTAAACTTTTAATATTTTGTACAAGATAGCTGGACAATTGACACACTATAAAACTCTATTTAAAAATAGATATACTCAAAACCCTTTCCTGTTTCAGAATCTGCTCTGCAGCCAAACTCAATTGAAAATAGGTGCACATTATGATATTGAGACATATTGGTTAGTGCTTATGGTCAACACGTGATGGTGAAAGTGCTCATTGTTTTCCTCATGATCGTACACTATATCCTGGCTTGCATCTTGTGTTATTATGCTTAATTGCCAAACCAAACATCCCTTCATTATCAACACAGCCTCCAGACAGGTTTGGTATCTAAATCCTCCAGTGTACCAACCAGAAACCTTTACCCCTTTTATTATTATTTTGTATTAAGTCCTCCACTCCCACTCAACTACGGTACTGCCTGCCCATGGCATGGCACACTTAAATATATCCATCCTCATGTGATGGCTTTTTTAGAAAAAACAGCAGCTACAACGAGTTCTCTATTATGTGATGTAGATACATTTTAGTCTTGGACGCCTTCCTATTATGAGGCCTTTACATTCCTTAGATTATTTGTGCATTGAAGGGCACAGTGAATACGATCAGCCAGGGTTGTGGTAACAAGACACAATAATTTGTTTTTTGGAGTCAGGTTGTAAACAAACAGTTAGCTAGCTAGTTACATCGGAACATCAAGAATGGCCTCTTTGTCTTTTAGAAAAATACCAGTTGGAGGATGCATGCCTATCTTCTCATGTAGAGATCTGTTTCTATATAAGTTTATACCACTATCGTGGTTATACAGATTCTCCATGGAATGCAAAACTGGATAGGTAATTTCATGATAGAATCAAGGCCATACATCTTCTGACGTTATTGGTGGTGCTTTCTCCCAATGCGCTCCATTGGTGTTCGGAATACTTTAAACCTCCCTCTTGCTGTTTATAGTAAAAGGAGAATAATGAATTTGTTATTTTTTTTGGTTGATGAATATTTCCCTTTAAGTTAAATTGAATAGGAATAAAAGTGTGTGCACTGAAGACCAACACTCAAAAAGGGCTCTGATATGTAACAGGAAAAAAATAGGAGCAGTCTGTTGTAATCACAGACTTGGCAATATGTGCCGATGTGAGTTGTAATGCCCCTTGCTGGTGTGTAAGATGTGCTGTAATCGAACACTCAATCACAGACTGTAGACACATCCTGCCACTTCCAGAAAACCAACAGTAGATAGATAATCAATATATACCAAAGACATTGCCGGTAAAGGCAACAATTGCCTTTGTCTAACTCTGGCATTCTGCCCATTCTTCTTTTGGCAGGGTGAGTTTAGTCTGAGCTGCATCCCACAGTGAGAACAGGGTGCCCTACATCACAACAGTCAGGAGCAGGAATTGCAGTTCTTTATGTAATGTTGGCAATCTAGTCTCGGAGGAAATTTAACAAGCTACAACTCCTTCACAATCTTTAAATTACTGCAGACTCACATGGCCCTCAGCATCATGTCAGTAGGTCCTTGGGAGCAAATGATAGAGCTTGTGGCTGAAGTAATGTGCTGCTTATTTTTGATTGAATCTGGTAAAAGTCAATCATTCTCAGTTCAATCCATCCCTATCCCAGACCCAACTTCAAGCGGTGAGAGTAAATGTGGTTCTTTGTTAGAGGGTTATCCAGATCAACAGAGTGAGACATGTTAGGTTACTTTACAATATAGGTTGACCTGCATAAATGTTAAGCTGTGTAAACATATTAGGCGTCTCGTTTTGGTCTGTAATATATTTGTATAGCCGAGACGTTGCATGGTGCTGAAGTTACTGTAAATTAATATCAAGTAATATCGTTCCCCATGAGAACTAGAAAAGCACTTTGTTGCTCCTGCCCATATTGTGTATTTTTTTTTAATTCTATTTTAATATTAAGTATCTTACGTATCAACAATATTTTGTTTGGTAAAGCAAGTAGGTTAGTTTAATTTTGAAAAGATTTTATTCTCATAACATAATAGGCCTATCTATTGCATATCAAATGCCATTAGACTATCAATGCGATTTTCAGTTTTCCATTAAGTGGCACTGATGGGTTACGTGACAACAACCTGTTGTACAAGCTGCTTTTGTAATGTCAACCCCTTCCATCCAACCATTAGCTATGCTGCTTATCCTATGCATCGGTTGGAGCCTATCCCAGTCGACATAGGGCGAGAGGCGGGTACACCCAGGACGGGTAACCAGCCTATTACAGCAAATGTTAATTTAGTTTTATACAGTACAGACCTTTTAAATAACACCTCACAAAAGGCTTTGGTTCTTAATCATACTATGTTGAATAGTATGGTTTAATTAACCTTTCCTTGTATGTGTTCGTGTGCCGTTGTATCCAGGTATCAGGAGGAGTACAGTATGGATTCAGCTAACCCCCAGTAAGTTCCTGGCATGCTTGCATGGCATGACATGTGGCGTTGGCACTTTACATAGGACTCCAAACAACGCACCGTAGGGTGTGGCACAGTACTAAACATAATGTTCACCACACTGGCTTGTAAGAAGAGTTACAGAGATAGCCAAAGCAACAAACTAGGTTTTATAAGATATTTTATTCAAAAACAGCTTAAAAAAAAATGCAATTCAAATTGGAGTACTAAATAATGTTACAAGTTCCACACCAGATATTTTATATAATCAATCAAACATTTTGGGGCTTTTAGATAGCCTTCTATGCCTCAATGAGGCCTTGGGTGTGTTAGCACATAATTTTGATGTCATTTTAGGATTGACGTCAATACCTTGCACTGTTGCCTTGTAATGAAATGGGTAACTATTGAATATCCATGATACAGAAAGCTTTTATTCTCCTAAGACAGCTTCCTAGCGAGGTGCTCATCTAGCTCTTTGGAGTCAGCTAGTGCTTGTAGGTAATTATGACGCTATACAGTTGACAATACAAATTATAGTATAGTATATGGTAGTGATCAATAAATCACTAATGCAGGCCTTCTACATTTCCTTTTCAATCTGTCTGAGAATTAAAAAGTGACTTTGGGCTCGTTGTGGTTTAGTCACTGCAAGCAAAATGGACAGTGCTCCTTAGAGAGCCTGTTAATCGGGAAGTTAGAAGCATATGCTGACATGGGAGTGTTCTGGTTATTTTGTTTTGAAGTTGTGGCAAGGAGAATATTTTGTTGTGGCTGAGTAGAAAAAAATTCTTAGCATTATTTTAATTATTGTTCTTATAAACCTCCCAATGCAAGACATCATACACACGCACACAATAAGGGTCCTGTTGATTCCTGAATGATTAATCTTTTTATTTCTCTACTTTGCAATTGTATGTCTAAAAAATCCTATGTCACCGGGGTTCACTTCCACTGTTATGCCGATGACACACAGGTCTACATTTCTTCCAAACCAATCACAGCCCTTCCCCCCACCCTCCTCACCACCTGCCTAGATGACATAATCTGCAGGATGAGCAGAAACTTCCTAAAGCTCGATGGTAGCAGAACTGAGGCCCTGCTCATTGGCTCCAAGTCCTCCATCACCAAATCACAAAACAACCCAATGACTACATGAAGATGATTCGAGCATTTATTATAATCATTAACCACCCTACTCAGTAGAAAATACATAGTGAACAGAAGAATGTGCAGCAAGGGGTTAACATATGTTTTGTTGTCCTTTTCTATTTATTTAGACACGAGTAACCAAGTACGATGTATGCTGAGTTTTAAATCGCATACTACTACTTTTTTCTTTTAGAAGGTACTGCAGCTGCTCTTACAAAGTATGTACTTTGTAAGGCACACATCTGTGTATATAAGGTCCCACTGTTGACAATGCATGTCAGAGCACAAACCAAGCATAGAGTCAAAGGACGTTTGGAACCATCAGGATTCTCCCGATCGTCACTCTGTCAGAGCTCCAGGGGTTCCATTGTGGAGAGAGAAGAACGTTTCAGAAGGACAAACATTTCTAAAAGGCACACGACAACCCATCTGGAATTTGCCAAAACGCACCTGAAGGACACTAAGACCATGGGAAACTAAATTATATGGTCTGATGAGAGAAATCTCTTTGGTGAAGAATGCCAGTTAGCATGTTTGGAGGAAACCAGGTGCCACTCATCAACAGGCTAATACCATCAGTATTAGGGAGACTATTCAGGATGTACGAAAGATTAATGCAACAATGTACAGAGACATCCTGGATGAAAACCTGCTCTAGAGTGCCCTTGACCTCAGATTGGGACGACGGTTAATCTTTCAGTAGGACAACAACCCTTTGCACGCAACCAAGGTCTTAGCAGTGGCTTCAGGACAACTCTGTGAATGTCCTTGGGGGCCAGAGCCCAGACTTTGGTCCAAAGTATCACTGGAGAGATCTGAAAATGGCTATGCACTGACACTTTTCATCACACCTGATGGAGCTTGAGAGGTGCTGCAAAGTGGAATGGGTTAAACTGCCCAAAGATAGGGATGCCAAGCTGGTGGCAACATATTAAAAACCACTTTGGGCTGTAATTGCTGCGAAAGGTGTATCAAGCAAAAGTTGTTGATACTTCTAACCATGAGATTTCTTACTTATTTATTAATATATTTGTACATATCCCCCCCCCCCCCCCAAAAAAAAAAAACCTCTCTCTTCATGTGATTGTGTGTTGAAATTTTTTTTTAAATACATTTTGGAATAATCATAAAATGTGGAAGAACTAAAGTGTTACTTTCAGGATGCATTGTGAATTGTGACTGCACCTTTTTTCCTGAGCAAAATCTAAACTATTGTTGTTTGTATTAATTGGTTATTTAAAAAAGACAATTGAGCGAGTAAGGGGCACTCAGGTGAAACCAATAAAATCAAGGAGGCAACAAGAGAACGACAAGCGAGTTAACTGGAGTCCCACCTAAAAGAAACTCACATGGACAAGAAAATGCAAGGGGAATTTACGGTTCCCGCAGATATTTCACCAAATGAAAATCAGTAAAGCAAATGAATACCAGCCCTAAAAAATGTATACAGATTGAAAATTCAGTCAGATGTCCAAGAGCAGCCTCAGCACCAGGACCACGGAGAACCTTCCATACTATATGAAAATGCACCTGATGTCCTTTGTTTCTTTTGGAAACTACTGAAATTAGCACTACAGAAACAAATTATTCCCAGATCGTGGCATCTTGTCAGAGTAGTACTGATTCCGAAAGAGAAAAAATTTGATCGACATTATCGAGTTAATTGTTTTATTTTTTATTTGCTTAATAGCACAAAGATTTATCAAATTCCTTACAAAGAATATGTTAATAGATGCTTCAGTACAGAAAGCAGGCATTTTAGGGTCCTCCCGGATACAAAGCACACTGCTGTGATTTGGCACCAAAATAAATTGGCGAAACCTCAGAAAAATTGGATTAGGTCATGTTATTTTTCTGGACTTTGCAAATACATTTGGGTCTGTGCCTGTGTCTGTCTTTTTTGGCCTGTAATTGAGTTTCTTCAGGTACCGAGTGCAATTTGAAACGTGGTTAAGGCATACTGTCATGACATTCAATTGTGTTTTTTTACACTGACATTTACCACTGAATGGCAACATCTGGAGATTGGCATTATGGCCAGTTGTACAATCTCACTCTTGGCATTTACTATGGGCTTGGAAGTAATAATCCGAGCACCAAAATGGGTCATTGGCAGGCAAAGGTTAAGGACAGGATTATGCCTCCCTCTTATTCAAGCATATGTGGATGCTATAACAATATTGACAACTGCTCAGTGCACTAAAAGACTGCTAATCAAATTGAATGATAACCTTGAATGGGCTATAATGAGATTCAGCACCTCTAAGTCTAAGGCCAAGGTTCTCTGCCAGTAAACCGTGGAGTACTCTCTCCGGGTTGAGATTGAGTTACTTCACCAAGCAAGGGAATTCAAGTATCTTAGTATCTTGATCATGAGTGAGGGAAAAAGGGAGCTTGATATTGACAGGTGAATTGGTGCAGCATCAGAAGTAATGCAGGTGTTGTACTGGACAATTGTGGTGAAGAAGACGCTGAGCCGACGGGCAAAGCTTGCTTTTACCATTTGATCTACAACAACGCCTGCCAACCCTCACCTATAGTCTTAGTCTAGATCCCCAGATCAATCCCCAGATCATACACACAGAGACAGAATTTGAACGTGAGATTGGTGATCAGTTAAAAAGGTTAATTAAAATTAACGCAGTTACAATGTTAATAAGAAACTTGCTAAGTCCAAATAAACCATGAGACTAAGTGATTCTGTCAAATAGTATTTGCATTAAAAGCTTTTACATAAACAAAACAAAGGCTACGGCCAGATTAGGCTGCAATGATATTCAAATTGTCAAGGATTTTGCTCTGACATGATTTTGATCAATAGTGTTTATTTACTTTCATAAAAACATTATTTTGTTTAGAAGCATTTAGAGCACAGTTAGAGCAGCCTACAGGCTTCAATTATTAAACACCCATTCAGTGTGGAGCCAATAAGTAAGAAAGGGGTTGGGCAGAGTACATTGAAATCTGGGGCTTAACTTGACCGGTTTTCTGTTCATTCACAAAGCATTTATAATCTGGTAGAAGAATTATGTACTGCCTATCTGCAGTATACAACATGAAGTAGCACTGAGAACTCCCACTGACAACAAGCCTAAAATGCAATCGGTTTTTATCTTAAACGCTTTTGAACCAGCAACAAACATTATTGTCCTTATTATAAACTATCTAGAGATGTGATTTGGGGTCAATGTACTTACTGGAGCTCCACCAATATGGTATTTTCAGGGTCAATACCAATACCGATTATTAGTTATTAAGGAGACTGATAACCGATATTTGAATCCCATGTATATTCCATCCATCCATCCATTATCAGAACCGCTTATCCTATGCAGGGTCACGGGGGGCTGGAGCCTATCCCAGCTGACTTTGGGCGAGAGGCAGGGTACACCCTGCACAGATCGCCAGTCCATCGCAGGGCCATGTATATTAGTAGTAAAAATGCTAAAATCTGTGTCAACATTTAGAATAGCACAAACACAAAATCTTGTTGAAATGTCTTTATATATGCATGTTTCATTAAAAGTTAACTTAAGTTAACTTTATCTTAAAACAAAATATGCAAGGAGCTCACAGCAGCATGTCTTATAATACTTCCATACTGCTCTTTAACATATTTTCTTCAGTTGATTCATGTCTTGTTGGGCTGAAAGTGACCTAAATGTTGTAAAACACAAAAGCTACTTTGCTGTTGGTTAAGGCCGGAGAAGCCTTTCAATTTGCTCATTTGCTCGCCTGGAATTGTTGTGAAAAGGTGGAGCAAATTAATCAATATTATCGGCACAATATCGGCACAAGATATTAATTTAGCCTCAGTAGGCGATGGCCATTCCCCTGCATTGCTCATGTGTGATCATGCCCTTAACGGTGCCCTTTGCGTTGTCACCGTGTTGTTTTATAGCCTATATACATATGCTGGGAAGTTACTTTTATTACCAAGTTTGGAATTTAAATAAAAAATGGGAATGTAAGCTACCTGTCACAAAAGTTAAACGAAATATGTCACATTGAGAATGGTTGCTCACATTCTCATCCCCCATGCAACTCATATTGATCACCAAGTATAAATCCCAATTAACATGATTGTATGAATCCTAATCATCAAATGTATAGAAGTTATGTAGTGTGATAGGCAAACAAATTTGCTACTACATGTTATGTTTCGTTTGTCTTATGTTGACATTTCAAAACTTATAAGCATATTGTCAAGATAGGGCATAACTTGAGGTGGGAAATGCTTAATGAACTAGGCGATATGATCTGCATAAAGTTCATGTTTCAAGTTTCAAGTTTATTTGTCAAATGCAATTAACATAGGGCCAACATGCAATGAAATTTGCTGGACAAGAGTCGGTCAAGACAGCAAAATAAAATAGAAGTTAAGAACACAAAATCTAAAATTACAACAAATAAGTACAAAATATAGAATGGCAAATAATTAAAAAACTAGTGTGAGGGCTTTAAGGGCAGTTCTTCACAATATAAATAAGGTAATGATAGAAATGATGAAATAGGAGAACTTACATATAGTGTCAATGTCAATGTGTTACGCAAGTGGAAGAAGCATGTCACGTCATGTGGTGACATGATAGCGTTCAGCGTTAAGAGCTCAATGTTCAGAGTTCAGTGTTTAGAGTTCAGTAGCCTGATGGATTTGGGGTGGTAATTGTTTTTGAATTGAGGTACAGGCAGCCATACTCTTGAACCTCCTACCACATGGCAGCAGGGAGTAAAGGCTACGTGTTAGGTGGCTGTGGTCTTTGTTGATGCTGTGAACTTTCCGCAGGCACCACTGGTGGTAGATGTCCTGGATGATTGTAAGTCTGTTACAGATGGTACGCTGAGCCGCTGACACTACTCGCTGTAGTGATTTACGACTGTGGGCAGAGTAGTTCCCGTATTAGACCTTGAGACAGCCAGAGAGCAAGCTCTCGATAGTGCATCTGTAGAAGTTAGTGAGAATGTTGGCGTTCATACCAAATTTCTTCAGACTTCTCAAGAAATTGAGCCGCTGACAAGCTTTCTTCACCACCGTGTCTTCATGAAGAGACCAGGAGAGATCCTCAGGGATGTGGACCCAGAGGAACCTGAAGTTGCTCACCTTCTCAACCTCGGCGTCTCTGATGAGCATGGGTTCTCTTTGCTGTGTCCTGTAATCCACAATAATCTCTTTTGTTTTGCTGAAGTTGAGAGATGTTGTTGTCCTTGCACCAGCTGGTTATTGCCTTGACTTCAACTCTGTAGGCCATCTCATATTTGTCTGTGATGAGGCCCAAGATAGAAGTGTCATCAGCAAACTTGAGGATGACACTAGAGCTGTGTTTTGCTACACAGTCGTGGATGAACAGGGCATACATGAAAGGGCTGAGCACACAGTCCTGCAAAGTACCTGTGTTGAGAGTCAGAGAGAAGGAAGTGTGTCTACCAATTCTAACCACATGGGGCCTAGCCGTAAAAAATACGAAGATCCAGATCCAGCCCCAGATCGCTGAGCTTAGAGACGAGCTTGGAGGGAATAATGGTGTTGAATGCTGAGCGGTAGTCAATGAACGAGATCCTCACATATGTGTTCCTTTTTTCCAGAGGGAGAGAGCAGTGTGTGTCGCCAGGGCTATTGTGTCATCTGTAGACCTGTTCTGTCTGTATGCAAACTGTAGAGCAGGGGTCCCCAATAGGCGGACCGCGGTCCACGTTCAGTGCATGACTGAAGTGATGAATGCCATGTTTGAAGGCAAATAAAAGGAGGAAATGACAGCTAAAATAAACCAAATCCCACTGTCAGATGATACAGATGAGCAGAAATACTGGCTGGTGATTTGTCCAAACAGCTTTGTTATGGAATAAAAAAATGCAGAGTGCATATCCCTAGCAGTGGATGAGTCCACTGACAATGCTTAAAAAGGAAAGCCACAAGGCCTACCTACCTCCAGCCAACTATATAAACTGGACCGATAGTAAAAAATTAAACGGACCCATGCCTGTTTCAAGAAAATATTTGTGGACCTTCAAGATTTCTAATTGGGGACCCCTGATCTAGACCGCTAGCTTTGCCTTTAGAAAGCTCCATTATTGCCTGATAGACCTCTCTAGGTGTGATTCCAATAGCATGCAGGCTGGAAATCTTACCCACTTTGTAGGGGTCATTCTTAAAAACAGTTAAATAAGGAAGGGTAATGTTGTCTCCACAGCTCAGCTATATTATAGGATCATGAAACTCCCTCAACGGAGCATGGTGACAATGTATAACCCAATTCAGAGATCTCTCCCCTTTTCAAATGCCAATCACATTGTTACAGGGTAGTTTTGCTGCTCTGCTCTTATAACTTGTTCTTGTTTAGAAATATAACACACTGCATATTTATACCCAGCATGGGTGAACTTTTTATGATCTAGGACCAACCCCTTCCTGGTCATACCTGCCAGAACCCAGGCATATTATGCAACCTTAGCTTTCACATGATGAGCTGTTACATACTTGGTTCAACCTGGCTTAATTTTGCCTGCCTGATCAAAATGGGTTACATATGGCCTTCTGGCCTCAAATACAGCCCCCCACAATACAATCATACATAACACAGAAGTCTTCAAATTAGAAAAGTGGTTGCAATTTACATGTAAACACACAATGGCCTCAGTGGGTAAATACACATTACTCAACAGTTTTTATTAGAATGGCAATATATCATAATTAATAAGTTTAGACCACTATTTACCTCATAAGCCATTTCAGGTAGACTATCCACCTCGAGTCATAACAAATGGCACTTTGGCACAAGACTTTCATAGATCTCACAATAGCATGGGCTTCTGTGGTGCTTGACAAGGTCAAGCCAAGATGTCGTGTACCAGGCATCACTTTTGCAAGAAAATCTATCTACTGGCAAAACCAGTTGGCTTGATGAAGTTAGAAATAGGGCGATAGTTTTTAAAAAATGGCAAGGCCAGATTTAAGATTGGAGTGACCGAAGCTGTTTTAAAGACTGAACCATTTGTGCAGACATGTGGTAAAACGGGTGTATGTCACTGACAACATATGTATTTGTGAAACAAGTAATTGTAAGAATTATTTCATATATAGTTTACATCCAACTGGTGGCACATATAGAAAACTAACCGTAACAAATGATTCTTCTGTCGTGATATGCATCAAAACTAATTTAAATATACATCTAGAAAATTTCTGAAATCGACCTCTAAAAAATCGACTGGAAACACAAGGTTACAATATCTTCCAACATTGATAAAAGTTAAGGACGCAAAATACTGTGTGGAAGATCTGATTCCTTATGTTTCACCTTCATGTCTACATGCAGCAACCAAAGCCCGGCAAAGAGGTACTATTTCTCACTGTGTCCCTCAGCTCTTAATTTTACTAACTCTGTTTTGCAGGCATGTAATGTACTGTAAGAAACGGGGAAGGCTTGTGTAAAAATACAGTGTGCTGCAAAGGACTCTAACATAGTTAGCTAGCAGCTTATTTATGTCTGGTAGGTTAGTAACAACCCTGATTCCCGGTGGTTTACAACCAAATCCCTGTTTATGTCAACAAATTGTCTTTGCTCCATTTTGCTTAGATAGGTTGTGTCACAATACTAATATTGTTCTTTGATACCAGGTTTTTATCACGATAGTTCTAAAAAAATACTTAGTGCTGGTTTGCTACTGGTTGAAAGCTAGATAACACTACTGAAATTAACCCAATAGATAAAAATTCAATTTTAAACATGATAGAAAACATTTTGTTATGTATTAAGTTTGATACCTATCACCTATAATATTCTATTACAATATTGGACCAGATTTTACTATAATATTTACTGTGGGCCTGTCCTGCACCATGTTATTCTATAATTAGTTAGGTTCCAAAATTTCAAAGGTATTTGACAGTAATTTAAATGTATGGTATAGAACTCTAACTTGTAGAAAAATAATAGAATAAATCATTTTGGCACTTGAAGTGCATGATTTCTATTTTAAGATTTGAACTCAGATTAAGATGATAACATGGATATAGGGTTCAAGGGTTCAAGGTTTTTTTATTGTCACATGCAAAACGTTTACGGAGGCAAAAGTATGCAATTAAATTCTTGTGTCTCTTCGACACCTAACGCTAATGCAGACATTTTAATATAAAATAACAAAATAGGTAAATAAGATCTAATACAAAGTAAATAAAATCTAATACAACATTTACAATTATAAATTATAAAGATGTCTGGTGTATGGGGTACGAAGATGACAGAGTCTGTATAAAGTGACAATGAGTCAAAATCAAAGTGGCCTATTGTGCGTGGAGGGTGGGGGCTCTGTCTTTCTATCTGGTGGTGTGAGTCCGGATGCCACCAAACCGTCTGCCCGAGCGAGGGCAGCAGGCAGAACAGCTTGTGGCTGGGGTGCAGAGAGTCCTTGAAGATCTTGCGGGCCTTCTCCCTGCTACGCTGCTGGTAGAGGACCTCCATGGAGGGCAGATCCGACCTGGTGATGCATCGTGCCGCATTTACCACCCTCTGCAACGCCTTGCGTTTGAGGGCCGTGCAGCTGCCATACCAGGTCGTGATGCAGCCAGTCAGGATACTCTCGATGGTGCACCTGAAGTGCAGCATGTTGTGTGCACACATATACACACATCGACATACAAAATACTGAATATTAGGCCAACTCTATGTAATACTGTCGTGTCGCCACTACAGCCATTATGAGTTCATTCAACTCGAGAGATTTACACTCCGAGACACACATACCTTTATTCCGGAAGCTACCATTAAAAATTGTGTGAACACACACTTGGCCATTGTTATATGTGTGTATATTGTGCATAACCATTTGTGTCTTATTCAGGTGTGTTTAGTATGCAGCCAGACAACTGCACAGCGACCACCACAACTTTCATGGTCATGACTGACATGTATAGTGGCTAGAATTCAAAACAGGGGAATTGCTCTTTTTTCTGACATTATCAAAATCAAAAGGAAAACACCATGATTAAGAGGTGTCATTGTTTTAGGCTATCCGATGTATTTTGTTATACAAACTAATATTAGATTGTCGAATGGAAAAGGCCAGTAATGTGCTTTTTCTTCGTGCATTATTTCTTGAAAGGTGCCGTACTCCATTGGCTCCAACCAGTACACACACACATACGCGCACACACACACACACACACACACACACACACACACACACACACACACATACACACACACACACACACACACACACACAGACACACACACACACACGCTCAGCAGTAGCCGTCTGTGACATTCCTGCAGCTGCGGCGCTCCCCCTCTTGCACGCGCCCCCCCAGCGTTCTCCCTGGGGGACAAATGCCTAATGAGTCACGCGCCTGTCTGCCGTTACCTCGCAGCGTGTGTCTGTGTGTGTGTGTGTCTGTGTGTGTGTGTGTTTCTGAGTGGAGGCGGAATGGCGGGCCGACTTGGCGCGAGCTATGGGGGAAAGGGGGAGGGGTAGGAGGCGATGAGGAAGAGAGAGTGAAAAAAAGCAAGAGAGTAAGGGAGGGGGAGGGAGAAAATAGGCCGTTGTTACCAAACTCACATAGGGCCACTGAAAATGGCCAAAACAAACATTTTATGTACTAGCTCTGCTTACTTCCCCTACAATATGGATGACACACTTACAGATAGACTTCCTGATGTTTCTAAGAAACAATGTATTCTTCTGTATGTGATCATTGATTATTATGAGAATTACTGATGTGTAAAAAACATCTTCTGGTAAAAACACACTAAGGAATTAATTGCTATATAGTTTCAATGTCCTTACTTATTCCTCCCTAAACCCACACAAAGGATCTTTAAAAATGGTGAGAAAGTGTGAAGGGCTCGTACAGAAGCAGGGCAACACTTGGTTTTCAAGGCCGGCGGAAAAAAACGAGAGAGCATTGTGGGGAGACATGCGACCAAGCCACACTCTAACTTAACACACACACACACGCACACACACACACACACACACGAAGAGGCACACACTGTCCTCCACCTCCCAGCAAAGCTTTCTCCTCACACACACACACACACACACACAGACACACACACACACCCTCCCCCAGCCCCCACGTGCTGAGCTGAGCGAACGGTTGCGGCTCAGTGGAGCGGCGCTGCGAGAGGAGAGAGGAAGAGAGCGGGGGAGGGGGGCAGGGGGAAGGGAGGGAGGACGGGGGGAGACGAGGGGGGGTGTAGAGGGCGAAAGGCGGCAAGAGGGGGATGCTGGGGCGGCGCTGGGAGGTCAGTGGCGGTGCAGTCAAGCATGCCGGCGTGCCTGCCTCTCCCTCTCGCCGCCTCTCTGGCTCCCTGTGCCTCTCTCTCTCTCTCTCTCTCTCTCTCTCTCTCTCTCTCTCTCTCTCTCTCTCTCTCT
>JAVQJS010130467.1:0-16342 GCA_036024795.1 Galaxias rostratus | reverse complement strand
AAGAAAACTACGTTCAGTTAGCTTTAGTTGGCTAATAAAAATAGCTAGTTAACGTTAGCTGTTACACACATGGTTAAAAACTAAGTCCATAGCATTGTCTTGGGTAAAAAAGTTCTTGTGAATAAATTGTCTAACAAAGGCCATAATTAAACTGAAATAATGTAGGGATTGAATATACGAGCTCATCGTGATGTTATTTAGATTAATTGGTAGAATAACTCGAGTAACTAGTCAGACTTGCCCACGTATGGGAGAGAGCAACCGCCAAAGAGGACCAGTAACGCTGTTAGCAAAAAAAAAAAAAAAAAAAATTAGCAACCTAGCTAATGTTAGCTAACACGGTAAAACGCCGGACTCACCGTCTGGCCTAAACTCAAACTCCAGGAACTCGTGTCCAAATTTTCCTTTGTGACCAACATAGTATCTCAAATAGAAGTCACTTGTTGACATTTTTATCCTCCAGAAAGTATGCGACGTGGAATGGAGGAACAAGTTAAATTAGCAAGCTAACAAGGACTTGTCAAGAGTGCTTGCTGTGGCTAACCAATGTCGCTACTGAACTGCGCGCTGGTTTGCTATTGATGCGCGAGTTGATGACATTGTCTCAGTGTCGACTGTATATGATGTCAGGATTCTATTTTGCCGAAAATAAATAAATAATGACAAAAATATTCACAAAATGTATTTCCTTGGAATACATTTAAAAAAAGTCGTAAATATATACATTTCCAATTCATATGTATTGATGAATATGTGATAAAGTGTCTATAATGGATATCTTTGAATACATATTAATATTCTGAGATTGGGCTATTAAAAGGATAAGATAAACGTTTTTTCCCTTACATGTGACCAAATATTTACGAAATGTTGGCTTGTCTAATGCACTACACAATGCACTACCACTAAAACTGTCAGCAGCAAAAATTTTCAGCCAGGCAGTTCTTATCAAAGACTAATTCATACGTATTCAGTAAATTCAATAATTAACTGAATTGGTTGGCCAAAATAACATTGCAAATGTTTTTGTCAAGACTGCTTTCTTTTGTTTGAGATGTAACTACAGCAACATATCTATGAGATTGTACAATCTCCTTACTAAAATAAAGAACTTGAATTTAGCCAACAAAATGTTATGGTATTACTTTGTAACCTATTGGAGGTTAACTAATAGCAAAAAAAAACATAAAATAAAATGTCTATGACACTATTGAAAGCATATTTATATGGATCTGTATTCCCATCTGTGATGTCCAAAGTAGCTTAATTTCATTACTTCTGTCAATGTCATGTAATTTGTGATCAGTTTGTAACTAAACAATTTAACACTGCCTAGACTTTACACATCATTGAACATAAGTAAAACACCATAGACGTACAATAGACACGTTTCAGAAAACAGAAGGAGAAAAAGAGAAAGCTAAAGATTAAATGAAAGAACACTTTATTTTCTTCAATGGGG
Source organism: Galaxias rostratus (assembly GCA_036024795.1). NCBI lineage: Eukaryota > Metazoa > Chordata > Actinopteri > Galaxiiformes > Galaxiidae > Galaxias > Galaxias rostratus. Next base: position 14,880 of record JAVQJS010130467.1, on the reverse strand, counting down.
TCATCACTTAAAATAATTAAGTAATTTCACAGTGCATCAGTAGAATACTTCTTAATTCAAAGGGATTGGTAACATGCCATAAAAAAAACAATCCAAATTTCAACTATAGGGTCCAAACAAAGATAACACTGCAAGTGTACATATACCCCCAAAACACCCAAAGTTGAGTCATACATAGCTATTTCCTTACAATGGCATTAAATGCAGTTCATTTTATAGGAGTGGAGAAAATGTCCCCTCCTTAACGAAAAAAAGGCTTTGCACTCAGTCAACTCGTTGCTAACTAGCATATGTTGTACTTTAAGTGACTGAAAATGTTACACCCCTCTCGATGACATTTTTAATGAATGGTAACATAAAATAAATACCCTGATGAAAAAGTGCATAGGAGCTCAAGCATAACATTGATGGTTACATCTTTCTACGTTCAAATTACATAAATGCGCCAAAAAGACAACCTTGAGCAAAGAATACAAAATAAAAAAAGGCCTCTTTCAAAATCATTAGGAAAATGAATTAATAAAAAGTCTTCGATAAACTGCATTTAACTTCTTAGCTCAAAATTGTATCACTAAAAACAATTTAATTTAAAGTGAAATTCTAATTACTTTTTGGTTAAAGTGAGGCAGAAAAGCAGTATATACACATGCAATCATTCCCCTCTTCAGGTATTTTTTGTCCTTGGCACACATAAGGATAAGGTGATCAATGGGGCGGGTTGCAAGACTCCGATGTAAGCAGTGTCTGTTGCATTGAGAGTTCATTAACGCATCCATTTAGACGTTTTATCAAACCACCATTCACAATGTCCTGGATATGCTGAACTATCAGATTTATGGCAACTGCAATAAGAGATATATGGAAAAGACAAAAGAGAATGTAAAAAATATGTATACACTTATAAACAACCCAAATGGTAACTGGTGATAAAAACAGCAGGTTTAAAATGTTTATTTGGCTTTCAAAAATTGTTGCAGTGAAGTAGAGTAGGGACATTAAACCAGTAGTTTAAATGCATTTTCCAATAGCTTGCTTGCACCGGTAGTACAGCCACGTTAATATTTGCATAGTGATTCATGTAGGCAAATGATGTTTTTATTTTTATTTTGTTCAGTTCGAACCTGAGCCTACAGACCACTGTTTAAGTTGTAGTTGGATAATACAGAAAACAGATTTGTTTACAACAAAAATTACAACGTTCCTTGCAATTTTGTCCTTGTGAAAAGCCCCCATTGAATTATTTTGTTTAGGACAGGTTGAGCTCTCAGGGGTATTTCAGAAAGTTGCCATAGTTGAAGAAATATTCTGAAATGGTTTAATGTGTTTATCTTAATTTCGAAAACTGAGCTTGAACTGAACACTTAAGGTGTCAATTGTTATTTTTATTAGTGAACTATTGCTATTTATTAACAAATGTTAAGTGGTTGTTGAATGCTATTTTAGAAGTCACCAAGCCAACTGAGTAATGTCCAAAAAGAGTCTAGTTTACGGAAGGCAGATGTCTGACTGATGGACATAGTATACAAAAATAACAACATTGACATCCCTTGCATTTTCACATGAACACTGTGATGTTTAAGTGTTTGGGTGTATATATGACCCCCAAGTGGGCACTTTTTGCAATAAACTCCACCGAGATGGCATTTGCCAACATGTGACTTTAATGTATATCATGTAATTTTGTACCACATTTGTACATTGTCAATTCAATGATTTTATCTACTTTTTCCAAGTAGCTTTAGTTAACCAAACTATATCTCTCCCTAGGGTAGCTTTGCAGTAGTGCAACTGCTACCTGTGTGAACTGTGAAGTAGGCTGATTGGTAGCTTGCAAGCTATGCTTTCAATGAAACTTCCCCAAGGATGGTTGATAAGTGTTCATTTTATGAAAAACAAGATCCTGGCTTTTCAAAAACAATAAAGTATTTGGGCCAATCAGCTTCCTTCTGTTAAAGGTCACAACGGTAGCACAAACACATCTGTGCCATACAATCATAACAAGGTTCTGGTGAGGCCACAGGGACTCCAAACTTGTTGTTAATCATAGGGTAGAAACAGGGCAGATAGAGCGTCTTTACAATAATATTGACAGTTGAAGATTTCCCTGTTGTAAAAAAAACATGTAGTTATCATAACAGTATGCTCACTTCGCCAAATTAACATCAACTCACCAAGGTTGTCTGCGCCTCTGGGAATGATCACATCGGCATACTTCTTTGTCTAGAGTGAAAAGCAAAAACAAATCTAATTCTTAATGCATGTATGAGACCAAGGTCTAAGGATGAGCAGGTGTCTCATTTAAGCCGTTATGGTTGTACCCAATTATATACTCACTGGCAGACAAAACTCCTCAAAGGCAGGCTTTACCAAAGTAATGTACTGAGCTAGAACTTGTTCCAGGTCACGTCCTCGCTCACCGATGTCACGGAGGACTAGAAATACACAATACAGTACTTTCTACTTTGATACACTGCAGGTGCAGTTTCCCTATTCTGATTATATTTCTGCTTTGCATTCAACAGCAGAAAGTTACTATGCTCACCTCTGCGTGAGAGCCTGGTGTCTGCATCTGTATCCACAAAGAGCTTCATCTGGAAAAGATCCCGAATCTCCTTACAGTAAAACATGAGGATGCCCTCAAACAGCACCACATCTGCAGGGTACACTGTCACAGTCTCGTCTTTCCTGAAGCCCAATTAAATCAATGGCAAACAGTGATGAAGTACAAGCATGGCATTGTTTTGGATGATAATGTTTTTTCACGTAAAAATGCATTGTCTATTTTGTTCATATTCCAGTCAATTGTACAATGTTACACACTGCAACTGCCTATCTATAAAATCTATAAACTCTCACCTGGAGTGGGTAACAAAATCATATACAGGGATTTCCACTGTCTTTCCCTCCATAATGTCCCATAGGGTTGTTACAATAAGGTCATTATCAAATGCATCTAAGCAAAAGAGAGTAAGTAGTTAAAATCAAGGCCAGTCACTGCTTAGAAAGTAAAATGGATGTGAATACAGGCAAAAGCTGTGTGCATTCAACTCCACAACCAGAACCAAATCTACAGCTGTAAGGTGGCACACTTGACTGTAGCAGCGTCCTTTTAAACCACCATTTTGTTATTAAAAAAAACCTACACTTGGATTAAATCTAGGCTTTAACTTGGTACTAAGGTGCCCAACATATTTACCTACCTGGGTGGTCAAAGTTGAACTGGCCTTTGTGTGCCTTGGACTTTTGCTCTGGGGTGAAGACCCTATAGAAGCTGTCCTGGCTGAGGATGGCTACCTGCCGCTGGTGGCAGTCTATCTTATTCTGTCCAAGAAGCTCCATGATTTTACTGCAAACAGATGACTAACAAAAAAAGTGTATAAAACCTTTTGCCTTGCACTGGCAGGTTCCAACTGATGTAGTAAGGGGACTGACATGATGACTGTTGGAAACCAAGCTGACCAAATCATATTATTCCTACATATACCACATAAGAGAAAAGTGCACTTCAGAAGAAATAATTGCAACAAAGATGCATAAAAATACTCAAATGACTCAAGTTAATACCCCCATCAAACTGATTATTGATCATCAACCACTGTACCATGACCAGCACTGACACAAAACCAAAAAAAGACAATACTTTTCATGAAAGTGTGTTTAACTACACAGGTGGCTCCAGAGATGGTTGCCTAGTGCTTTACACTTTTAGACATTTAGAGTAAAGTGCATTTTATCTTGTTACCATAGAAAGAGAAAAGAGGTACCTAATGATTCCAAGAGTTCTAATTGTTCCATAGTTTTGGGGGCTGGCCTAGAAAATGCTTGATCACTAAAATTCTAAGGTTTGACTTTGGGTACTGCCAGTTGACCAGCTGTGGAGAATGGGAGTAAACAGGGAAGGATGAGGAGATTATAAGAGGCCCGAGTTTAAGGAGGGGGCAGGTTAAGTAAATCTTTATATGAGATAAGGATTGTGAAATTATTTGAGTGACTGGGAGACAGTGAAGGTCGAAGAGGACCGCTGAACCGGGGTTATGTGCTCTGATGATTTGCTTGAGTTGCGGAGACTATAGAGCAAACTAGCGCTGATGCCAAAGAGAAAGGAATTGCAAGAATCAAGATGGAAAAAATGAATGAGTATTGCATTGCAGCTGTATTTGGGAGACGGATTACCTATGTTTTCAAACCAAAACTGAGAAAAAATAAATATTGGCCTTCATTTACATAGAGGTTAAATACTTCACGTCACAACCCAGGGCACTCAATAGCAACTGCAGTCATGTTTAACCTAACACTAAGTTATTAACTGTAGGCAGATCAAATCAGATAGAAGAGTATATTATGATATTTAAACACATAATATAAATATTGTAGTTCCTGGCTTTGATTTACGTAGTAGCCATACAAAATGTACAGTATTTCATGGCAGCTTATTTGGGATAGGAGTACAAAGCTATGATCGCTGTATTGGTTCACAGCTGAAAATTGATGCTAAACGTCGCTTAAAATACTAATAAATTCCGTGTCAGTGACCCCTTTCTTACATAAATATAGCCCATGCAACCTCTGACAAATTAAATTACCAGAATCGACGCTTTAAACACAACATGTACAGTCAATCTATAAGAACATGTATATGTGAAGTAGTTTAATCAGATCTCAACGAGAATGCCTGTGTATTAGCAGTTGGACATTGAATTGGCATCTGCAAAGTTAACGTTTGACTGCTTAGACAAGCACAATATTGCAAATGCTAAATGGAATAAAAGAGTAATTAGCTCGGAAACAGCACTATATTATATAGCAAGTTCATGCATCATGTCGGTTTATACACCTGGATTTAAATCGTATCAATGCTGGCATATTTTACAAACTGAAGCCAGTCTGTCTGAGGCAATGACCGTTTTATAGGGATAATCACTTTCCTTTCAGCAGTTGTTCCATGTTGAGTAAGAATTTAAACTTGTCACAGCATTATAACCCAGGGGTACTAATGTTAATGTTGGACTAATGTTGAACTAATATTGATCCAGGTTTATGAGAAAAAGAATCATAAACAATCTAAATGGTAATAGAAATGCCAACCTTGCCGCTGGCAGTCCCTCCAGCTACCCCAATGAGGAAGGGGTGTCTGTTAACCAACTCATTTTGGTCTTGATCATCCAGATTTGTGTCGAAGTCACCGGCCATGCTTGCACTTGTGCTTACTGACGCTCATTAGAGCTTTTGTTCAGATTTTGCTTGGGCTCCTCCTTCCCATCAATTTTGAGCATCTCCTGCACATAATTAGTGCGTCCCAGGACTTCAATGGATGTAAACTTGGGAGAGAGTATGGTAAAAAAAGAATGATCAAAGTTGTCGGCATCCATCATCACTAAACAGTTTAAACATGTATATGTTCTCCCATGTGTCAATTTCAACAAGCCTAAAACATTGCAGAAGCAAAACTATAAACTAACGTAAATTAATTAGTAGGCATGAAACAATAATTCGTTTATAATCTTTTGCCATTTCTGAAGTAGCTTTTCTACGTTTCTGACGCTCCATTAGCGAATAAAAATGCAATCTGAAAGCAGATGTACTACTGGTTGGATATGGATGCAGACGGGCAATCATTAGTGTGTCAAAGCCCTTTGGCCAATCAATTAAACTGCGAGCTCATCATGCAGTGTCAAGTTCTCCCACTAATCACATGACCGGAACTCTAGAAAGTGACGTATGTGTGCTTAGCTTTTCTGTCGCTTGTCTACTATCGATTAAGCGACAACTCTCGATATTGTGTTATGCTATTCTAATCGATTTTAACTAGCTAATAATCTAGCGGTACTGCTTTTATTGACTACCTACCAACATGACTACCATGTTTGCTGACACAATTCTAATCGTGTTCATATCTGTTTGCACAGCTCTGTTAGCGGAGGGTAAGTAGAGCGGGCACGATGGGCTCGTCATTGATTTTCTGGCCGAGGTCTGGACAAAACCCCAGGTTTTACTTTTGCCGTGCTGCTTTGTGCGACAACATAGCTGCCGTAAATCTGATCACTGTCATTTTTGAAGTTACCAAATAGAGAAGAATGTAAATACATTTCTGCTTCTCGGGCATAGAAAACTCACGTTAGCCTACTATAATCGTCTTACTATAATTTTATTTAGGGCTTCAGCGCCCCCCACAGGGAAATGTAAATAAAATCTTGAAAACATGCCTAAACTAAGGGTATACCATTTCATATACGTTATAAATCTTGCTATTTTGTTTAGAGATCTTGTATGCGTGGTTTATTGATTGCCCAATGTCAGAGATATTAATCTTCGCGCATTCTTTGATATTAACTACTTTCTTTGATCCGCTGCACATTGCAGCCGTTGCAATGTGAAAGAACTTATGCATTGGCTAACCCACAATCATTTATATTTATAGGTATAACTTGGGTTTTAGTCTATCGGACTGCCAAGTACAAGAGCCTTAAGGCTGAGGTCGAAAAACAAAGTAAAAAACGTACGTATTCTTTCAATTCTGTCAAACAAGAAGTATGATTTTTTTCACAACTTGCATGACTAAAATATATTTGTATGCTTTCTACATTTAGTTGAGAAGAAAAAGGAAACCATCACAGAATCAGCAGGACGCCAGCAGAAGAAAAAGATAGGTACCCAAGATCCTACTAAAATCTAAATTGCTCCGTATTTTTCGGATACATTTTTTTCAGTGTCTTACCATGGCCATCATATTCTGATAATTGCTTCTTTAGATATTGCAATCCTTTCAATGTGCCTGTAGACCATGATGCAAAGTTCAAAATATGCACTTTTGGGGAGATTTTTGCATAAAGCATGTTGTGCTCCAGCTACTACGTGCACAGAAGAACATGACTTGGTCCACATGTCTTATTGTAGTCTCAACACAATGTTCTTGAGTACTCAACATTTGACTAAAACATATTTATAATTGAAAGCAGCAATACCCTATTTTGTAAACGATCCTCATTGTAATTGTATCTGATACTGCAATTTTATTCCATAGAGCGTCAAGAAGAGAAACTGAAGAACAACAATAGAGACCTCTCAATGGTGAGAGGGCAAGGGAATTGATTATATTCATACATTTATGTGTTTAATTTTTTACTATTCTGTATCTCTGTGCTTTTTAGGTGCGAATGAAGTCTATGTTTGCCATAGGCTTCTGCTTCACAGCGTTGATGGGCATGTTTAACTCCATGTAAGTGTAGCTATTTGCTCTAGAGAGGACATCTGTTTAGTACTTTAGCATGATATTTATAATGGTGACTCCTTTTTGGCACTGGCACTTCGAGATCACATGTTTATTCTTGTTTATATTCCCTGTTCAGTTTTGACGGCAGGGTTGTGGCAAAACTGCCTTTTGTACCATTGTCCTACATCCAGGGACTATCACATCGCAACCTTCTTGGCGAGGATTTTTCTGATTGTTCTTTCATATTCTTATACATCCTTTGCACCATGTCTATTAGACAGGTAACTTCTTATTTGGTTCTATTCATAAATCCAAAGTTAGTGAGTTAAAAATAAATTGTTTTCTAAGAATATTGCAAGCATAGCTTAGGTTTCTCATCTGGTATTGTCTTTGTCCTCAGAACATTCAGAAGATGCTGGGTCTTGCCCCATCAAGAGCTGCTACTAAACAAGCTGGAGGCTTTCTGGGACCCCCTCCCCAAGCTGCAAAGTTTTCTTAACCTTTGTGATCTGACTGTTGAAGAGTGCTTTTTTTGGCACAGTGGACTGCCTTGCTATGAGGAGGTGACTGATCCCTCATATGTACGGAACACAGAGTTGCTCAAGTTGAAATGGAAGGACATTTGGACTTACTGTTGCAGCTATGGTGTGAATAACCTGTCAAAGGCTTTTTTCATGTTAGATTCAAATGCTATGATTTCGAAATAGTGTGACGTGTCTACCATGCAGCAAATGTCTTGCGTTACCGTCATACCTATGATGAATTTGCTTAATGTTAAAAAATAGGAGTTAACCAGATGTATTGATTTGTAATTGTATTGAAATCCTAAGTATTATTAGTAATGCCCTGTATTCTTGTAGTTTGACCTAATAAAATTTTATGATTATATTGTGGTATGTTCATGTGTATCACTTCTGTCTGTAGCCACAACCGATGATTTATTGTCCCTCCTAACAAACTTTCAACGTCATGAAATACGGCATAGGATTGGTCAGATATTAGGCCTTCTTCTTGTAGTGCTGCCAGTCTCTTGGCCAATGTACTGCTCTAGAAAGCAAATGTCAGGAATGTAGTTTACATTTGTTTGGATGAGGCCATATATATATATATAAACAATGGTGTACCCTTTGTCACGAGTTGAATTGACAATACTAGGTAAACTGCACAGGCAACAAGTGCCTTGGGCTTGAGTGATAAAATATGTCAATCTTATTTAGTTTTTCTTCTTTCAGTGTAAAGTTAACCAGCGGTGTCAAACTAAATATCAACCTGAGCCACATCAGCATTATGGTTGCCCTTAAAGGACTGGAAGTTCTTTTCCTCTATGCACAAAACAGCAGATACCAGTCATGATGATGGCTTTCTATGGCCCTGTACAGCTCTGCTAGAGTAACTACCTATTTCCTAGAATCTCCTCCATGCTCTTAAGACTGTGCTGGGAGACACAACAAACATTTTGGCAATGGCACGCATTGATGTATCATCCTAGAGAAGTTGGACTGCCTGCGCAAGCTCTGTAGGGTCCAAGTATCTCCTTATACTGCCAGTGGTGACACTGACCCTAGCAAAATGCGAAACTAGTGAAAATAGTCAATAAAGATGAAGAGAGGACAAAAATTAGTGGCCTCTATCTGTAAGCTATTCCTGTTTCAGGGTTTGTCTTGTTGTGCAACTCGAAGTCAGCTGGCATAGGCTCCAGCCCCTGTTGCCCCACAGCGAGAAGGTCTTGGGTTCAATTCCCACCTGACCCAAGGACTTTTCTGTGTGGACGTTGCATGTTCTCCTCGTGTCTGCGTGGGTTTCCTCCAGGTACTTTGGTTTCCTCCCACAGTTAAAAAACAAGCATGTTGACTGGTGACCCTAAAATGTCCGTAGGGGTGAATGTGTGCGAGTTGTTGTATGTCCCTATGTGTTGGGCCGAGGAACTGCCCAGGGTGTACCCCGCCTCTCGCCCAATGTTGGCTGTGATAGGCTCCAGCAACCCGCGATGGATGGACCCTCACATTTTACATTACTCATTCATCAAAGATCAAAACGTTCAAGTGAATGATAGCTATTTTCTAACACACTTAAGTCCTGATTTTTTGTCATGGGATTCTCCCCATGCTGGTTTCCTAATGTAGTATTTCAAACCTCTTGTGTCATATATAGCCTGTAACAAGCATCTCAACTTTACTTGAAAGCCCTGATTCATCAGTGATGGACAATCAACTTTGTATCCTATGTCTTGGGCAAGTGGAGCTGCTCCGCAGTATCTCATTGTCGCAAGAGGTGAAAAGATTGCTGTTCCACTTGAAGATGAAGGGCTCATCGGTGCAATTGATAAGCTGTTCAGGATGTAGGAGCATTACATGCAAAAGAAATCATAGACCGGACTATCGACATTGTTCAAGAGAGAATGCACTCATCATTTGAAGACTTGAAAACTTTGATGCAGGAATTGGAAAGTGGAAGAAATATGTTTGAGGATGTTGATACTCCCTTTAAGGTGAGTAAATATTTCACTGATAAAATGTCTCCTGTGAAACCAAAAGAGGTATTCTTGGTGTATAGGGCAGATTTATTTCTAGTATTGACACAATCAGATTTATTTTTTTAGCAGTGAGAAAAAACTTTACAAAAGCAAAGGCTTTACATGTATAGAAAATTAGAGACTATTGTGTGCACAGTTTAAGACTCATCCCCTGTACAGTAGAAATCCAGATGTCTTACAGAAACAAATTTATTTTGAGGATGTAGAGACCACTAATCCCCTGGGTTCCAAAACCAAAATCCATAAAATGGGAGCTATGTATTTTTTTAAAGCAACTTCTGAATCTCTATGGCAGAATAATTGAAATGTTTAGCCTGCTTGACAAGCTATGGTGCATGAGGTTTGAAAGTAAACCCTGCCCAATGAAAATGTCATCTGTAACTTAAAACATATATATAAAACACTGTCTTTCAATAAACAAATATAGAGTGTATACAGCTGGAATGTTGGGAAACCACTTCAGAGAATAAATATCAGTTCCAAATGTCTCTCGTCATTATAAGGTCGTTCAATTTCAGTGAGCTGTCTCCACTCTTTCACAACTTTCACAATTTAAAATTACATACTAAATTGGGCCGATTTTGAGGGTCAAGTTGAAGATGCAGGTTAGTGGTTTTTTAATGGTATCAATCCCTTTCTTGACAAATTGATTTAATTTCCGCCAGGCCAGCTAGACTATTCGAACAGTTAACAATGTAAGTCCTACTGCCTTCTGAAAAAATTCTGAAAAATGTTACTTGAATATCTCTCCTCATTATCATTAACATTGGCCATGAAACATTGATTTGCTCTGCCGATTTTGGTCCCACACTTAAAATCTTAAACCCGTTAACCTCCTACAGTACATGGTCTTAGCGTTGTCAATGTAATATGTAAGGAAACGTGTGTTTATTGATACATTTCTAATACCACTATTTAATACACTCCATATACGGTATTTTCTAATAATTCGTTTTAATGTTCCTTCTTGCATATCCTCCTAATATTGGTAATATATTTTTTTATATATCGTCTTCCTTCACAGTTCTATATCTAATGTATGCTCTGTATAGTGTATCTATATAACCTATGTAAACATTACAGTTCTAATAAGCATTATTGTAATGCCCCCGACCCCCCAATGTCCAGGAGCACCACTGAGAATGGGCTTCTTCTCTTTGGCACATACAGATACAAATACCGCTGAAGAACTGTGCCTCGCCTGCAAATTGGCTACTACAATTGAATAGAATGAGGTAATCCCTTTCTAACTGGGGGAAATGCCTGCTCACCGTCCGAGTGCGCTTTTCAGAAAATGCGCGTGCGCAGTTTGCGAAGGTGGCCCATCATGAGGGGCAGGTTTAGAATTTCAGGCACCGGCTTGTCTCCATTGAGCATCGTTTCTTTTCGTGGACATTTTGGTACTATTTCTTTATTTATTTTAGATTTTTACGACCCTATCTCTCGGACTGATTTCGAGACGCTTCAGTGCTCAGGTAATCGAGGAGCATTGTGGGACATGTAGTATGTGGACACCGTACACGTAACACAGTAAAATTAAATTGCATTATTTGAAAGCTCTCGCGGGTCATGTAAAATGAGTTCCCGGCCGGGTTCGTTCCACAGGCCTTGACTTTTCCATAATTAATTTAACTGTCTTAAAGGAAAGGGTTTACAATGCTATTTACCACCATAGCAAAACTCAAAATTATCTACAGCTGCAAAATTTTACATAAATGTGGAGGAATTGTCAAGGTGATAGGACTGTATCATTTCATAATACGTTTTTAAAATAGCCGCACAGCAGTTTATCAACGATTGCCTTTTTACAGATTTTACAGAAATATACTGTAAACCATATATACATATATGTGCATGTGTGTTGTAAGCAAGTCCATAGCCTTGCAAACATGCTTGACAAAGACACCGCCCACTTGAGGAACCTTTAGAACTAGTGTGGTCAACGCCGTTTGGAGTAGTCACAGTTTTTTTGATATAATCGAACGACGACGGTAACGTTACCCTGAAATCCTTCTTTATTTTATTACGTTGGTTAAATTTTCTATGGTTATGATGCATGTTACTTTACCAAAAATTAACAATTCTGTATTTTCTGTTTAGATTTTACATTGGTGTTTAATTAAATATGGCCCAATCACTTCTTAACTCATTGACCTCTGCCTCCACTGGAACTGTGGTTGTGACGGATCATCTGAATTTCTGGGGTGGGAGTCGGGTTCAACTCAAAAATGCAAAAAACGCGGAGCCCGTCTTCGAACCAGCAACTGGTTGGTCAAAAATATATTAAAATGTTTTGTGTTATTTACACTAAAAACAAGAAAACCATATTTATGCAAGATGTCTTTTGTGCTGAGTATACTTTGCATTCTGTTTAGGCCATCTGCTTCTATGCGTAATAGTTCTGATCAAGTCCAGTCGTTTTTTAGCTTGCTCTCTAGCCTGTTGTAACTTTATTTAGAAAGTTCTTGTTCAACTTTATATCCTCTTGCATATAATACCTGATTGTACATTACTGTGTACAAGCTGTTGTCATCATTTACCAAAATGGGCCATTACACGTTTCATACTTGTTTTGTCTTACATTTAAAGGAAGGACACTATGTGACATGGTGCCATGTGGAGCTGATGAAGTGGACCAGGCCATAAAGAGTGCACATGCAGCCTACCTCCAATGGCGTAAGATGGCTGGCATGGAGAGGGCTCGAGTGATGCTTGAGGCGGCTCGCATCATCAGGGTAAAGCTGTTAAAATAACTCATGTTTTGACGTGTCAAATGGCAATAGTTACGCGTCAGACCCAATAGAGTACATGTTCTTTTTACAAATTAAGCTAAAGGTATGGAATTCTACAGATAGTGTGGATTACACAACTAGATTTTTTATCATGCAATGAAATTCACGGGTGCAATTATAGTTATTCATTTATCAAGTATTCATTTTGAACAGCATTTGTACGTAGTAAAACTCTTGAATTACTGTTTAAACAAGAGCAAGGTTCCACTGAGGACAGGCTGCACATTTCCTTTCCTTGCGTTGTCCTGTAATTATAAAGCATTACAAAATCTTTTGTTCCTATGGTATTGTATACTCCTTCATGGGAACACTGATGCGTATCTTATTTCACTAACAGGAGAGAAGAGAGAAAATTGCCATGCTCGAGGTAATCAACAATGGCAAATCAATTACCGAAGCACTGGCGGACATTGACGTTTCTTGGCAAACTATTGAGTACTATGCTGGCATTGCTGGTACACTTGCAGGTGGGGTCACAGAAGTATTCTTCTTCCGTTTTTACCCGTCTCTTATGTAAAAATAAGTACACACAGAAACCACATTTACAACATTACATTTTTTTATAACTGTAGCATTGCAGTGTTTACTCATCATTATTTCCAGGCCAACATGTCCAATTACCTGGTGGAGCTTTCGCTTATACCAGAAGGGAGCCTCTTGGAGTATGTGTTGGAATTGGTGCTTGGAACTATCCATTCCAGGTTGCATGCTGGAAGTCTGCACCTGCCCTTGCTTGTGGTAAGTTCAAAATAATGAACTTTGGGCATATACCTTTTCCCTTGGCAGTTTTTCTCTGTCCAGAAAAGGAGTATCATTGTCTTCACCTAAATGGTATCTGTCATATCCTTCTTTTTTTGTGTTAAACAAAATAATGTTGTATTCATCTAATTAACTTTCACAAAGCCCTTCCACTCTACCTTGATAGAAATGCTGAAGGGGCAAAACATTATCTTGTTTGACATGTTCTTACTTTGAATACCAGGCAACGCTATGGTTTTTAAGCCATCTCCTTTTACACCTGTGACTGCTGTTATTCTGGCTGAGATCTACAAGGAGGCGGGAGTGCCCGATGGGTTATTCAATGTAGTGCAGGGTGGAGCAGAGACTGGGACCTTGCTCTGCCATCACCCCATTGTGGCCAAGGTTTCATTTACAGGCAGTGTCCCAACTGGCAAAAAGGTACCTAGACTAGGAAAATCATAATGCTATACTGAGATTAAAAAGTCCTATTTTTTTCTAATTTGATTATTTGCTTACATAGATCATGGAGATGGCTGCGAAGGGAGTAAAGCCTGTGACTCTAGAATTAGGTGGGAAATCTCCCCTGATCATCTTCAAGGATTGTGAGCTGGAGAATGCTGTGAAGGGTGCTCTAATGGCAAACTTCCTTACCCAGGGTCAGGTAGGGAGACGTGTGTTGGCTCAGGCTCACTTGTACAATCAAACAATTGCACAATGATTGGTCAATACTTGTTTGTAAACCCAAAAATTAACCTTATCCTTATCAGTGACCTTCACTCTTGTAGGGGTTTATCTCGATTGTTCTTCCTTCTGTAGGTCTGCTGTAATGGGACCCGAGTGTTTGTGCACAGAGAGATCATGCCCCAATTTCTAGAAGAGGTGGTCAAGAGGACCAAAGCCATCCCTGTGGGTGACCCCCTGCTAGAAGGCACACGAATGGGAGCTCTGATCACCAAAGCCCGTCTAGAGATTGTGCTTGGCTTTGTTGATCAGGCCAAGAATGAGGTATAGTGATCACATTTTTGTCACTTCATATTAAGCTACTTCCATTCACTAATAATGTTAGTATCACAACAAATTATCAAACAGTGCTAAATGTTTAGATGAGCAGCCTTTTGGTCTATTGTTTTAAATGTATCTTTTTTGTGTCAGGGAGCTAAAGTGCTTTGTGGAGGCGAGCCATTGACCCCCAGTGATCCCAAACTCAAAGGGGGATACTTCATGTCTCCTTGTGTTCTTGGTTAGGCCCTCTATTTGTTTGAATTTGTGTTTGTGTGTGGGGGGGGCATGGTAATAATAATAATAACAATACATTATATTTATAAAGCTCTTTTCAAAACACTCAAAGAAGCTGAAATGGTAGTAATTATCAACCCACACAGTACTGGGATTTACTGACTCTGCTAATGTTACTTACATATGACATGCTTTCATTTTATGCTGCCTTATTTATCAATGGTTTCTTTGATCTCAGATAACTGTCGAGATGACATGACATGTGTGAAGGAGGAGATCTTTGGCCCAGTGATGTCTGTTTTGGCTTTTGATACTGAGGAGGAAGTCCTTAGGAGAGCCAACGACACTACTTATGGACTGGCCTCTGG
>JAVQJS010130465.1:0-14308 GCA_036024795.1 Galaxias rostratus | reverse complement strand
TCACAAATGTATTGGTAGATAAGGTGTGTGTGTGTGTGTGTGTGTGTGTGTGTGTGTGTGTGTGTGTGTGTGTGTGTGTGTGTGTGGTGTGTGTGGTGTGTGTGGTGTGCGTGCGTGCGTGCGTGCGTGTGAGTGAGAGAGAATAGGTTGTTTTTTATCGTGTGTGTGTGTGTGTGTGTGTGTGAGAGAGAGAGAGAGAATAGGTTGTTTTTTTTATCATGTGTCCTGTCTGGAGTCTGAGTGTCCTGTATGTTCCCCTCTCTACAGATACAGCAGAATAGCAAAAGAATGGACGCAGAAATATGCCATGTAATGGCATGACACGGGATCCAGAAGAGTGACTTAGCTGGATTCAACTTAAACATTGCTGTTTTAATTTGTTTTCTGTTCCTTAATTAGATATGTTTACCCCCATCTTCACGTGTGTGTGTGTGTGTGTGTGTGTGTGTGAGTGTGTATATGAGAAGATAATTTTTAGTTTTTGTTTTGTATTTTTCTTTTGCTTGGATGAGCACCTATATGAGTGAGAAGTTCATTTTCATATTGAGATTACCATCGTTCTTGATTTGAGCATGCTCTGGTAGAAAGCCTTGGCTCGCCTGCACTGTCACTATAGGTTATCCAACTCAAACAATGATGTTAATCTTCATTCTCTGCACATGTTAACCCACCTGGACCCCTCTGGACTGGAGTGATGTCACCATCGACCTTTCTTTAAGTGTTAGAGACTCATTGGCCAAGACCAAATCAGTGTATAGAGAAACAACAGTATACATCAAGAATTATATTAAAGAATAAAAATGCAGTATATGATTATGAGTTTTAATGTTGTATTGTATGCATGCTATAAAAAGGTATATATCAGAGATGCCAATTTATTGGAGTGTGTCGTTTGTAATGGTGGACAGCTGGCAATTTGGTCCTTCCCAGAGGCTTTCCTCTAGTCGTCTTTACATGGTTTTAGGAAATACAGAAATGTATTAGTTCACATCCACCTAAACACTGGCAATGTGTAGTCTGAATGATGATGCAAAGCTAAGTGGTTGGTAATCAACTAACGGCTCTGACTCATTTTAGATTCCCCTTCAATAAAGTTGCTTACGCAAATCATGAGAAACTCAGCCTCGTTTGTACTAATGTGATGTTTTAGAACGCGTATTCACGTACTGGGGGGTCTTTGTTATTAAATAGGACAATATTAATACAGATATTTGCTTATAATTTATCCAAAATAATATAATTGTGAAGTGAAGCATTCACTTGTCCGACAGGACTTTTTGTTTTAATTCCGCGCCTTTTTTTTTATATTTGCTTTTGGTAAATTTAAACAGCTGACAAAGTGTCACATGACAACATGCACCAGGAAGGAGAAATGCGAAGTTTTCATTCTGTTCACCGAGACTTAAATCTTTTCTGCATTTCAATACTGTTACCACCGACCATCTGAAATATCGGCTATAATGGAAGCAATATGACTGCCGTTAGGAGTAAAAGTCTTCGCGATTATAGTTGCTGCTTTTTCTATGTTTTTGCACTATGTGGGCACTTTTCATCGACAGAGCTGATCCCCTTGAATGGGAAATGGACATTGAGAAACTCGAATGGATCACTGTTGTTGCCTGCTGAAGTCCCAGGCTGTGTTCATTCTGCTTTATTGAAGCAGGGGGTCATCCAGGTAGGTTGGACAGATAAATTAAATTCCCGAACTTGAGTTACCAAATATGCATGCTGACAAATGTAAACAGAAAGCCTGCACCATTCTTCTAGATCAAATTGTGAATGAAAATAATTAAATTAAATACTGTGTTCTACAATGCGATTTAAAAAAAAATTTTTTTAGCATCTTGGATTATAATATAACAGCCAAACTAAACAGTCACTTCATGGGTCAACCTTAAGACCCAAAAGTTGGCTGCATTTAGTAATACAATTTACAAGACATTTTTATTTTCCTTTAATGATTGCTGAAAGGCTTCAAAATTAACCCTTATTTTAATTTATATATGGATTTTGAATTATCAATTTATTTTGCCCAGTCATATTGGTTGAGCCGTAAAAGCCAAAGCCTGCATTTAGTATCATAATTTTTAATTAATTGTTATCTCTCTTTTCTTTAAAGAAAAATATGATAGCCTGCACTAAACTGAATGAGTGCCTATTCTAAACTAGGATACGTCTGCCTGAACAGGGCCTATCTGGAAAGAGAGAATAGGATTGAAGCAAAGAGGGCGATGTTAACCTAAATATGAGTGGACTGAATAGGAAGAGTAGGACGATCAATTTTATGAATATCATGTAATCTTAATAAAACAAACTTAGATTTGGCTTTACCGACCATGGGTTATTCACTTGTTTATTGTGAAAACTCAATTTGCCAATTTCAGGTCCTTATAAAATCTGTTTGGATCAATTGTAGGACAGGAAAGGATTAAGGCTGGTCTCCTAACACAGGTCTGGACTAATCCCTGGAGGTACTCAAACCTAAAAGAAACCCACTTTAACAAACTCAACAAGACCAGGGGTTTAGCTTGAGAAGGTTAGACGGTGCTTCTTAAGGTCTACTGCCGCTACCAGGCGAGAGGTCTCCTCGTTACACCAGGGATGCACCACTTGTTTAGATAATTAAAGCAAACAGTGTTCAAAGGGTCTTCGATTTCTCTCTCTCTCTCTCTCTCTCTCTCTCTCTCTCTCTTGCCTGCTCTGACACAGGACCCATATTACAGGTTTAATGATCTATCAGACCGCTGGATTGCTCTGGAGAACTGGACCTACTCGACCACGTTCTCTATTCCCAGTGAACTGAGGTGTGTAACGTGTGCTCTGTGTCTTCCTAACACATCTATAAAATGACTTTTAAAGTCAATTCCATCCCGATTGCATTGTATGTATTTCCAGAGCCAAACAGAGGGTGCTTCTGGTTTTTGAAGGAGTGGACACAGTAGCTTCTATCTTTTTAAATGGAGTCCTGTTGGGCAACACCGACAACATGTTTCAAAGATATGCAAGTATCTTACACTTGTCAAATTATTGATTCAGATTAATGTTGCTCTAAGTGACACAACAGACAATGTTTTCGTTTTTCAGAATAAAAACCAATTCATTTGGCCAACAAATCTCTATAAACAAGAATGACGCAGTAAACGCAGAGCCTACTTTTTAAACGATCTGTAGGACTTTCCGGTCAGGGAATGGTTGACGAGCGGGGAGAACACTTTAGAGGTGTACCTGACGTCAGCTGTGCTGTACGCCAGCGAGAGAAGCAGAGCTCACAAGGTCTACAAGGTCCCTCCGGAATGCCCCCCTGACGTTCAGAAAGGGGAGTGCCACGTTAACTTCATCAGAAAAGTAAGAGCTATTGTATGAAAGCACCGGAGAACATGGCGTCTTACGTCGACTGACATCTGTCTAGTTGTCTGTTGTGTTTATCTGTAAAGCTTATGGTTTTGTTTAAACACAGGAGCAGAGCTCGTTCAGTTGGGACTGGGGCCCTTCATTTCCCACCCAGGGGCTGTGGAAGGAAGTCCGTGTGGAGGCCGTCGATACCCTACGGCTGCTCCATCTCTCCACTGTCCCATTCTATGGTACTTTCTCTCCCTCTCAGTAAAAAAAAACTGTTTCTTTCTTTGACTTATCTACCAGCCAAGCATAACACTGGGTGGGATGAACCCGGAACTACAAGTACAACAAGTTCCATCTCGTTTACGTTTGCGCTGCTATTCTTACTTTAATATCGGCTATGGTTGATCATGACCTACGACCTCCTGGCTCCTCCCCCCTCCAGACCCCGCCGTCTCCCATTGGACCGTGGAGGTGGGGCTCCTGGTTGATGCTGTGGAGGTCATCAAGGCTCAGGTCTCTGTCTCTATGCCAGCCCTGGCCACTGAGCAGACCAGCCAGATTGTGTTTCTCCCTGGCCACACCAAGAACAACTTCACCCTCTACCTCAACAAGGTCACATGAGAAAAACACTTTGAAGTGAATTGTTGTACAACAACTGTAAAATAAAAACATCTGTTTAAAAACATAATTACATATTTATTATAATTAGATTAGATTAGATTAAACTTTATTGTAATTGCACAGAGTACTGAGACAACGAAATGCAGTTAGCATCTAACCAGAAGTGCAAAAGAAGCAGTAAAATGCATGTATTGCAAGTGTACGTACATTAGTGAATAAATATGAATACAATAAAATATGTATGCAGTTAGAATCTAACCAGAAGTGCAAAAGAATACAATGTATGAATACAATATAAATATGTATGTGTATAATATTTCCTGTTCCTTCCCTTGTGATTGGTTGTGATTGAACCGTTTCAGTGTGCGTGTTGTTTCCCCAGAGTGCCGAGGTGAAGCTTTGGTGGCCCAGTGGTCATGGGGCCCAGCCTGCATACCACCTGAGTGTTAGAGCTACGCTGAATGGCACCACTGCACTCACTGCAGACCGCCGGGTTAGACCACCGCACCCTAACATGCTTTATCAATACAACCCGCTTTAATACTGTGGTACTTTAAAGTTACTAGAGGCGGTTTATCTATTGGAGATGAATCTGGCGACCCCTACTGTTAGCCTAGTGTAGTTGTTTTCCCCTAAGCGTCACAAAGAAGACAGGCAGAAGGCTAGTGGTCACTCCTTGTCACTAGGATGATCAAGGACTACACTCTAAGTATGGGCGTCTCTTCCTGGTTTAGTGACGGACTCCCTTGTGCAGTAAAGCAGTTCGTATCAGCTGTCTGGGAGTTGGTGCCCGGTGGCAGACAGAATTATTGTTAGATACTGAGACTTCAGGAGGAGTGATGGGAACCGCAGTTTATTTATTCTCTCATAGACATCCCGATGTGCTTTTTGAAATGTACTGATCATTTTGTCATTTATGAAAGTTGCCTGTGGTTGCTTTGAAGTAATAAGTGAGTTTGGGGCTGTCTCCATTGCTAATCTGAAGACTCACAGTGGCACACAAACCCCCTCCCCTCCAGGTGTATTTTCGTACAGTGGAACTTGTGCAGGAACCGATCGCCAGTTCCCCTGGGCTGAGCTTCTACTTCCGGGTCAACGGGAAAGCCATCTTCCTCAAAGGCTCCAACTGGATCCCAGCCCACTCCTTCCAGGACCAGGTTTCTCCTGCTGTGTGAGAGGAAGCCTAACTAACTTTAAACATAATGGAGATGTTCAAATCAGTGATATTACATAGCATTCATAATAACTGGATCAGCTGTTTTCTAGGACTTATAAGACTATGATAATTTTTAAAAAAAGTGACCTTCAGTAGTTTGCAAGTTTTTGTATATATTTTTTTCCACCTGTGTACATGTGCTGTGCAGTCTGAAGAACTTGTTGCAGTCGGCTGTGGATGCCAATATGAACGCTCTGAGAGTGTGGGGGGGAGGAGTGTATGAGCAGGACCTGTTCTACAGCCTGTGTGATGAAATGGGCGTCATGGTAACAAGCCCCCTACACCCTTTATCCTTCTCAGTACCATGGTTACGCAGCGTGCACATACACATCTGAATATTGGCTTTTTTAATGTTTACGTCATGGCGTATCACTTACTAACGCTTTGAATAGGAGATGAGAGCCGTCTGACATTTTAGGTGTGTGTCCTTAGATTTGGCAGGACTTCATGTTTGCCTGTGCATTGTATCCCACTGAGCCAGACTTCCTCCAGTCTGTCAGGGAGGAGGTCGTCCAGCAGGTGAGTTATATTTCTGGCTTTCCTACCGTCGTTAAACGTGTGTGTGGTTCGTGTCTAGTGTGGAGTTGTGCGGCACAAACCTGACGGGTTAGGGGCCGTTCCACTTGAGTTGCATGGAGCCGTTCTTTGACTGTTTTACAAGTCATCAACGTTACCATAACACATCTCTTCTTCCTATGTCATTACCATAACACATATCTTTTTTCTGTGTCATTACCATATACATCTTCTTCCTATGTCATTACCATAACACATCTTTTCTGTGTCATTACCATAACACGTATTCTTCCTATGTCATTACCATAACACATATCTTTTTTCTGTGTCATTACCATAACACATATCTTTTTTCTGTGTCATTGCCATGGACATCTTCTTCCTATGTCATTACCATAACACATATCTTTTTCTGTGTCATTACCTTCATACATCATCTTCCTATGTCATTACCATAAAACATATTTTTTTTCCTGTGTCATTACCATATACATCTTCTTTCTATGTCATTACCATAACACATATCTTTTCTGTGTCATTACCATAACACGTCTTCTTCCTATGTCATTACCATAAAACATATCTTCTTCCTATGTCATTACCATAACACGTCTTCCTTCTGTGTCATTACCATAACACGTCCCTGTGCAATTCGTCAGGTGAGCCGTCTGAAGTCTCATCCCTCCATCGTTGTTTGGAGCGGGAACAACGAGAACGAAGCAGCGCTGGCCACGGCTTGGTTCATCATCCCCGAGTCCCAGCGTCCCCTGTACCGGAAGGACTACGTCACTCTGTATGTGGACAACATCAGAGCTCTCCTTCTACAAGTGAGTGGCGTGGGAGGGATTGTTACCAGGGGCCCTGTAGTCCACGCAGGAACAGACGAGACATGTGATCACATTTAGAAAAGCCCAATGTCATGTCTACACTCAACCCACGTTTTAGTCCATTCTAAAATATCAAAGTCTGTTGAAGTGCTCCTCTTAGAGTCTGGCATTATGGATAGTATAACATCCTGTCCTGTGTATATCTAACACGTTTTTTTAAGTGATTTTTTTTGGCCGACGTTGACAATGTCTCGATGTTCCGCTCTGTGTGTTTCCTGACTCCCGACAGGAAGACGGGAGCCGTCCCTTCCTGGTGTCCAGTCCCACAAACGGCGAGGAGTCGGAGCGGGAAGGCTGGGTGTCCGCCGACCCCTACGACCCGCACTACGGAGACACACACTACTACAGTTACTTTGAGGACTGCTGGGACTGGAGCAGCTTCCCGCGTGCGCGCTTCGCCTCCGAGTACGGCTTCCAGTCCTGGCCCTCCTTCTCCACTCTGCAACAGGTCATAGGTTCATTCATTCATTTGCATTATAACACGTCATTGGTGACTTTCATATGCATTATAATGCTTCATAAGGTACTTTCATATGCATTATAACGCGTCATCTGTGACTTTCATATGCATTATAATGCGTCATCTGTGACTTTTATATGCATTATAACGCTTCATAAGTGACTTTCATATGCATTGTAACGTGTCATTTGTGACTTTCATATGCACTACAATGCATCATTTGTGACTTTCATATGCATTATAACGTGTCATTTGTGACTTACGTATGCATTATAATGCTTCAAAAGTGACTTGCGTATACATTATAACACTTCATTGGTGACTTTCATATGCATTATGATGCTTCATAAGTGACTTGCGTATGCATTTGAACACTTCATTGGTGACTTTCATGTTCATTGTAAGGCTTTCATAGTGCATTTCAAATGAATGATAACGCTCCAGTGATGACTTTCATAATGCATCATAAGGCTTTATTCATGCCTTTCATATGCATTATAAGGTTGTGATAGTGCCCTTCTCTGAGGACTCTGTAAACAAAAGAAGAAAGACATTTATGTTTTCTTAACTCTCCAGTTTCACAATGACTGTACTGTTTTGTAGGTCCCCAGAGTTGGCCCAGCCAGTTTGAACTGGCTTTGTAAGGAGGCATGGCCACTAATCAATGCGATAGGACTCCAATCCCACATCTATGCTAACGTCTATTTGATTCCCTTGTTGTTATCTTCTCATGAATATACATATTTTAGGTTTCCACTGCAGAGGACTGGAGCTACGACAGCCAATTCTCCTCCTATCGACAGCATCACCTTGGTGGGAACGCCCAGATGCTGAACCAAGCAGCTCTACATTATCACCTGGCCAACGCATCAGACCCGCTCACACGCTACAAACATACGCTCTATCTCACACAGGTACTACAATCCAACACCACCCCAGTCTAATAATACAGCCGTCCGTATCCACTCATAAAAACCATCTGCATATTGCCTGAGTATAACAGCTCGAGGTATTAGCCTCGCCCTTCAGTGCTGCTCCTGTAATGATGGACACAATCCCGGGATTGTTTGGGGTGGGGGGATGGCTTCCCCAGGTCATGCAGGCACAGTGCGTCAAGTGTCAGACGGAGTTTTATCGCCGAAGCCAGAGCGAGATCCTAGAGGGCAAAGGTCACACCATGGGAGCTCTCTATTGGCAGCTCAATGACATCTGGCAGGGTCCTTCCTGGTCCTCCATCGGTGTGTGTCACCGTCACCTCTACCTCAGCACACCTCATCTACACGCAGCTCCACCTGAGCACACCTTATCTAGCTCCACACACACCTTCACCTGAGCTCACCTCATCCAGCTCCACACGCACCTCCACCTGAGCACACCTCATCCACACACTTCTTCACCTCATCAAGCTCCACACACACCTCCATCTGAGCTCACCTCATCTAGCTCCACACACACCTCCATCTGAGCACACCTCATCTACACACACCTCCACCTGAGCACACCTTATCTAGCTCCACACACACCTCCATCTGAGCTCACCTCATCCAGCTCCACACGCACCTCCACCTGAGCACACCTCATCTACACACACCTCCACCTGAGCACACCTCATCCACACACACCTTCACCTCATCTAGCTCCACACACACCTCCACCTCATCTAGCTCCACACACACCTTCACCTCATCTAACTCCACACACACCTCTACCTGAGCACACCTCATCCACACACACCTTCACCTCATCTAGCTCCACACACACCTTCAACTCATACACCTCACTCACCTCATCTCACCTCCACACACTTCACCAACACTCACCTAATCAAGCTGCACACACACCATCACCTCATCCACACACACCTTCACCTCATCCAGCTCCACACACACCTTCACCTGAGCACAACCCACTCACCTCCACACACTTCACCAACACTCACCTAATCAAGCTGCACACATCTAAATCTCATTAATCCCATTCGTTCAGTATTGACCATGTTGCTCCCTGTGCATCCAGAGTTTGGTGGGAAGTGGAAGATGCTCCATTACTTTGCTCAGGACTTCTTCGCCCCTGTTCTGCCGGTGGGCTTTGAAGAGGACGGCTCCTTCCTCATCTACGCCGTGTCCGACCTAAGCAGAGACCTCACACTCAGGGCTGCGGTGAGTCAGCACCCACCATCTTAATCCCTTTAGAAACTCTGAATCATTACATTTACCATTAGGCGTCGCATTACTTCGTTGGTCAAAGGTCGTCACCATATCATTAGAACTGTAATAACCGATGGAAACCACTGTGAGACGGTTCTAATAATTAACCTGTCTTTATATTGTATGTATCTCAGCAGGAGATTAACGACCTCGTTCGAACCTGGCCTTGTCTCCTTCAGATATCAGTGTACTTGTGGAGCAGTCTGGAGCCGGCGTCTTCTCTGAAGTCAGCGCTGTCTCTGGTCCGAGGAGGCAGCGCTGCCGTGGTCTTCAAACAGTCCGTCGCCGCCCTGCTGGCCGGATGCGGGAGCTGCACCCGTCTCACCTGCTTGCTCAGTTTCCACTTAGAGGACGAGGGAGGGCAGCAGGAGGGGCCAGAGAACCACTTCTACCTGAGCTCTCCCAAAGAGGCACGGGGGCTACGGAGACCTGACATCACGGTGAGACTCGAAGGAAAAAACACCGTCTGTCAGCTCTCTGGGCTTCCTGGGAAAATGGCGTCCTACTGAGAGCGTTCTGCACTTCACGAGACAGTGTTGATTACCCACACTTTGTATAGAACAGGGTCTGTGTTATGACTCGCTCCCTCACACCGCTCCACAGCAAAACACAACAGAGGCGTGTCCTCTCCACAGCAAAACACAACAGAATAGTGTCCTCTACACTCTAAGACACAACAGAACAGTGTCCTCTCCACAGCAAAACACAACAGAGGCGTGTCCTCTCCACAGCAAAACACAACAGAATAGTGTCCTCTACACCAAGACATAACAGAGTAGTGTCCTCTACACAGTAACACAAAGCAGAGTATTGTCCTCTCCACAGTAAGACACAACAGAATAGTGTCCCCTCCACACTAAGACACAACAAACTAGTGTCCACACCTTAAGAGACATCACAGTAGGGTTGTCCTCCACTGAGAAGTGTTGTTGTTGTTGTGGTATTGTACTAAGCTACACTCCTAAAGCGCTTTACACAGGATGGGGAGATTTATTTCCATCAAATCAATGTGCCATCGGTAGAGACTGATGTCATCAGTGGGTAGCCTACCCCCTCTTGGCGGCAGAGCGTTAATGTGTTACTTCCTCACTCCCTGACTCCTCATCGTGGCCTTGCTGATGTCGCCTCCTCCTCCCTACAGGCCAAGATCCAGCCGGCGGGCAGCGGGTTCACTGTGAGCCTGCAGACCTCCGCCGTGGCCCCGTTCGTGTGGCTCGACGTAGCGAACATCCCCGGTCGTTTCAGTGCCAACGGCTTCCTCATGCTCTCGAGCAACAGGAGCGTTTGTTTTACACCCTGGGGTTCCACCAGCGTGTCGGAGTTGTCCCGTGCCCTTACCATCACGTCACTGAGAGATGTGTACTGACCTCAGGGGAAGTCATCTCAACCAGAAATTAGCACCAAAATCTATGTGAAGAAGATTGTCCTGTTTTTTTTTTTGTTTAATGGCACATTGTGGACTGTAAATTTACAAATAAAATTATTATGAATAAAGCACACATTTTTTCGCAAAACTCTTGTAGTACATAATAATTGCGTAATAATTACAATACTGGCAATACAAGACAATAACTCTTTCACGTTAAATGAGAAATTAATATAAGTTTGATGTTTTTTTCCCGACAAAATTAAGTTGATCAGTACACTCAGGTCTGCCTCCAGCGCAACGCTGACCCACACCACACTTCGTTTAAAATGAACCCTGACCGCACTTTCCTGATTGCTATTGACGGTTATAATTGATTTTATATGTATTTATAATTTTGGGGTAATATTAAGAAATTGTTCTTATTCATTCAGAGAAGGAAACGCACTTTAGGAACCGCTGTCATCAGATCTTAACTTTTCAGTGTACAGATAAGCACGCACTATTTCATTGTATCAGCAGGTGGCGACAAGCAGCGAAGGATGTGTGTCTGTCCAGTCAAAGTTTTCAATCTTTTTGCTTTGATGGGGAATTTGGGTGAGGGAAAAACAATTGTTCTGTTCATTGTCGCATTAAAATCAGTTATATAATTAGATATTTTTTCACCTTTGTTTGCGTCATACATTGAATACAGTGACAAAGACTTTTGGACACGGTGCATTGCAAGTTAGAAAGCCGCCTACAAAGAACCCATTGAAAACTTGACTGCGTCTGCATGTGGTTGGTCCCCTCCATATTTTCCTAAGTTGATCTTTGAACGCACGGTAATCTCTACCTCGACAGATAGATCCGCTTATTCAGTAAACATCAGAAGGGCTCCTCTTTATCAGCAATAATTGCTCTGACACTGATTCAATGGGCCGTGGAATGTTTAGGTTTTCAAGGACAAAATGATTCCTGAACGCACCTTCTGTCTGTGCATTTCTGGGCATTTAAACCGTTACTGACGGGCACTCCGACTTCTCTCGGCAATTACAAGCAGGACTCAAGAACCGCTATCTCGTTTAAAAAGGCTAGAATGTGTAGCTTTCAATGGCTGCTCACGTGCGCGCTACTATTTGTGGTCGAGTCAGTAAGTATGGAGTTTGCCCAGCGTGGGCAACAGTTCCTTGAGAACATTTTGCGTTTTTATGTACAAAATACTTCTATTTCCACTGAGAACCTTGAAGACTTTCTGTGGTTGATAGCTTCTAGAAGAGCGGAATCTATAGTGGACGATGTTAATCCATTGGCAAATGAGGAGGTATGTTTATCCGCAATAGCACATTAATTTAACAATTAATAATTTTGTAATATAATAATATAATTTATATTATGCATATTTTTTTTTAAAACGAATTGAACTGCCTCAATGTTACGTCCTTTCGTGTGATTTTAAAATGTTGGATAATTTTTAAATGATTTGAATAATAATGTTAAAAAAATGCGAGTCTGTTCTTACCCTCTACATTCCCGCACACACAGTGTCTCTCAGTTGGTCAGATCCTGTCTCACTATGGGATCAACAATGTCACTCAGCTGACTCTGGGACATCTGGACACGATATGTCCAGCAGTATTGACTCAGGTGTTACTGCCCTCGTGCCCATATAAAACATCTCCGCCTGCAACCCCCATTGACTATCATGGTAAGTAGCATTTTAATTATCAGATATTATATAGCTATATATGATTCTTTTCATTTGTGTCAGCTTGTAGGACCCGGTTGTGGTATGCTCAGTTCACATTTTAGTGACCTGGCTTATCTCACAGTGCATAGAGGGAAACATTGTTCCTCTCTGCTCCAGACCACCTGTTCTTTAGACGCTCATATTCGTTCCTGCGGTTGTCATCACCTCTCTTTATCTCGACGGTAAGGACGCTGTCGCGAAGGAATGAGAGCTCCTTCATTGTTGAGAGTAGAGTGTAACAGTCCTGTGCTCCTGCGTCCGAGCGGAACCCATTTAACGCTGACGACAGAAACGTGGTTTTAGAAAGAAAAATGCCCTCCGGCAGCGACCGCCCCGAGGCGGGGTTAGAATTAAAAAACAAAGCGCGTGTCCTGAAATGACTTACGGCGACAGCATTGATCTCCTGTCGTATAACAGACCCCCCCCCCCCCTGTTGCTCTGCTGACTGTGCAGGGTCACACCGTGTCGTTATCCGCTGCCATGACGATGTGATTCCCTGACCATGTTTCATTTACTTAGGTGCTCAGGGACTTATTTGTTTGTTTCTTGCTGGGCTTCATTCATTCACCTTTCTCGCGTTCTGTCCCTCTGCTGAGTGTGATGTTCTTTGTGTGTCCTGGCTAGTGTGGGGCTACGGGTTCCTAGCTGTCACCATCATTAACCTGGCGTCTCTCCTCGGCCTCCTGCTCATCCCCTTCACCAGGAAACCCTACTTCCCCAAAGTGCTCACCTACTTCATCGGCCTGGCGATTGGAACGCTGTTCTCCAACGCTGTGCTGCAGCTTATACCAGAGGTTTGAGCGTGACTAGGAATTATAAGCTGCTGCTTGAATGGTGAAGTAGCGAGAGAGAAACGTCTTGTCAGCACTTTGCTGTCAACATGGGCACATTGTCATAGAATCACAATAACTGACCGTGAGATTCATAAAGTGTCTATACTAGGTAGGTTCAAACACAAGGGGTCATTGACCTGTATAGAAACATGAAATAACAGGAGTGTGTGTCAGATTCTGTTGACTCACCTTACAGAGAATAGATCGAAGGAGAAACAGGGATGTGTGATGTGTCTTTTGTGTCTCTGTCGACAGGCTCTGGGCTTCGACCCCAAAGCTGATAACTACGTGCTGAAAGCCATTGGAATATTCGGGGGTTTTTACATCCTGTACTTTACAGAGAACGTATTGAAGATGGCGCTACGGGTTGACCTGGAGGTAAAAGGTCACACAGAGAATGGTCCAGTCTTGGTGTATGGGATTTGTAGTTTTTAAAGTAGACATTAATTTGTCCATTAAGGAAAACAGGTGTACTTAATGTACCTTGTTGCAGTCATAACCCTTTTTATTTATGTTTCCATTACACTATAGGGTTCATCCGTAAGAATACAATTTAACCATGGAATCATATTACACTAGGTCCAAACTGTTTGTTGACATTTTGTTTGTTCTACAGACTTGTTAAGTTTCGTCTAGGCTATGTGCTCTTTCCCCCTCAGCACGACCATAGTCATTCCTTTCCATCAGACCAACAACTCGACAACACGTCCCACAATGGTGGACTGACGGAGAAGAAAGAGGGCATCACCTTAACCAACATCAGCAGCGTCACCGCTGACAGGAACAACTCCAACTCCGAGCCCATAGCAGAGACCCTGGCCCACCCCCCCTCCCAGGTAGTAGGGCCCGCTCCTCTGCCCACCAGGTATCACTGGCTTAGTGCCAAGGAGTTCATACAGTCACTATGTAGCCTAGTGGTTCACACAGTAAGTATAGCTTAGTGGTTCATATAGTCATCATGTAGCTTAGTGGTTCATACAGTCATTATGTAGCTTAGTGGTTCACACAGTGGTTATAGCTTAGTGGTTCATATAGTCATTATGTAGCTTAGTGGTTCATACAGTCAGTATGTAGTTTAGTGGTTCACACAGTAAGTATAGCTTAGTGGTTCATATAGTCATCATGTAGCTTAGT
>JAVQJS010130434.1:0-22616 GCA_036024795.1 Galaxias rostratus | reverse complement strand
ACACACACACACACACACACACACACACACACACACACACACACACACACACACACACACACACACACACACACACACACACACACACACACACACACACACACCCTTTATAACGCTGTCTCAACATTTAATTACCCTGAACCTGCAATAATTATTACGGAGCTCTTTGTGTGTGTGTCTGCTATGAGTGTGACATGAAGAACAGCAGCAGCTCTCCACTCACTCCTCTATGCGCGTGATGGGCTTCATCTTCCAGTGGTCGTCCTCTTCGTCAAAGAACGCTCTGTTCACTATTTTGTTCTTTGCAGCCGCGGGGATAAAGTTCTCGATGATCAGGTGCCTGGTCAGGTCAGACACACACGACCGTCAGGCAGGAGCATGGGATGGATAGATAAACAGGGGAGACACACAGGCAGAGAGTAAGACAGAAAGGCTGAGTGTGATACAGATACACAGTCAGTCAGACAGACAGACAAAAGCCTTTGAGCAGACAGAACAATGCAAAAGCAGGTCAGCCCTGCTGAGGAGCCAATTAGTCTTGGGGCCTCCCCATATAAGGCCTGGGGGCACACACACAGAGAGAGCGAGAGCAAGGGAGAGAGAGAGAGGGGGGCAGCCATTAAAAGCCCCACCCAACCAGACTACTGGATCTACGAACCAAAACAATCTCTCTAAGATGCAAGCTTAAAATTAAACACAGGGTTACGCACGTGCACACACACACACACACACACACACACACGCACGCATGCGCACACGCAATCAACTGAGGCGGTTATTGATTTGTTTTGTTCTCTAGCTTCCTGCCCAGTGGGGATATCAGTTGTGTGAGATGGATGTCTAATGTAGGTCCTACTTGAGGTTGAGGCAGTATGAGCTCTACCAGTAGCATGGAGCAGTATTGTGCTGGTGGGGGTACTAGTATGGTTGGTGTGTGTGTGGGGGGGGGGTATATTAGTATGAGCAGTAACAGGGGTTTGGAACGTATGATTCCCACTTGAGTTAACAGCAGTATGGAATACAGGGTTACGACTTGAGGTAACAGCAGTATGGAACGCAGGGTTCCTATTTGAGGTAACAGGGGCATGGAAAGCAGGGTTCCCATTTGAGTTAACAGCAGTATGGAATGCAGAGTTCCTATTTGAGGTAACAGGAGTATGGAACATATGGTTCCTATTTGAGGTAACAGCACTATGGAATGCAGGGTTCCTACTTGAGCTTGAGCTCGCGGGTGAGCTCGTTCTGCGTCTGCTCCAGCTCTTGACGCTCCTGGATGTGGAGCTCCTGCACGTCGCAGATCTCAGACTTGACCGCCTGGAGTTTAGCAAACAACTGGTGGAAGGAGGAGAGAGAGAGAGACAGAGTGAGTTACACAGGGGGCCGGGAGGAGAGAGACAGAGTGAGTTACACAGGGGACCAGGAGGAGAGAGAGAGAGAGAGAGAGAGAGAGACAGAGTGAGTAAAATGGGGGACCGGGGGGAGAGAGGTAGACAGGGAGGAAGGAGAGGGATATTGGGGAAGGGATGAGACAAAGTGAGGGTTTTATAGAGCTACAAACCATTGTGGCCAACAGGGAGTTAGCCACCTATATGAATTGTTCCATGTTAGTCAACATGGTTTTACAGTGAATTTTTTTATTGTAGAGGTTTTAACTGAGGATTAAACGTCCCAGGTATCTTATTGTTGATGTTTTTACTATTGACGTTTCAAACAGTAGTTTTTTTTCGTGTTTTTTAACGTAAATAAGACGACAGCCAAAGATGGTCAGCCATCCTGGAGGTTGAGGGGGGGGGGTCACCTTCTTAAGCTTCTTGGTCTTGATGTCCACCTCCTGTTGTAGAGAGCTGTAAGTCTCCTTTAGCTCCAGAGTCTCCTCGTCACGGCAGTCCACCTGCTGCTGCATCTCCCTCTCCCGGCGTTTCTACACGCACACGCGCGCACGCACGCACACACACACACACACGTAAATGATGCAAACCATACGCGTAGCAAAACCAAATGGTAAGTGACCTGTTTTGACCTCCAAGCTGAATTTCTGCATTGAGAAGTTAGCCGTTGTGATTATCATTGTGTTTTAAGTACAGTGTATGTACACATTGCCTCTCTCATCCACATGACTCATATCTCCATTGGGACAGAGATGCTGTACATCCTGCACTACGTCAGCGACATCTCATATAACCTCCAGGGGCGTGGAGTGCATTAAGGGATTGGTGGCTACGCTGCTTTAAGCTCCATCCAGGCGAGGTCTAGCGTTAATTCACCTGCTCAGCAATTTCCTGCCTCTTCAGTTCCAGAATCCTCTGCTGCTCGTTGGTGTGGTCTACAATGTTCTTGCCTCCCACCAGCAGCTTGCTCTCCATTGCCTGGACGGGGGCCGTTCATAAAATACAGACAGCGCCAGCCAACAGCAAGACAAATCGATATGTTCAGGATGACTATGCATTTAATGGTGAATCATGGTAATTACAGTATGACAACACTGGTCCAGGAAATGTCTCCTCACCTTGACCTTGGCGGTGAGCATCTCGCCGGCCTCCCTCTCCTTCCTCAAGTCGTCCATCTTCTTCTCCTTCTTCTTGAGCAGCTTCTGCTTCTCCTCAGCCACCAGGCTGTGGTCCTCCAAGATGGCCCTCCTCTCCCTCTCCAGCTTGTCCTGCTGCTCCCGCCAGTAGTCCCCTTTGTCCTGCCCCTCCGCCCCCTCCTCCTCGTCATCCTCCGTCTCCCCGTCCTCCAGCTCCTCTTCCTCCCCGTCGCCGTCCTCGCCGCCCTCCCTTCTCCGTCGCCTCCGACGGCTCTTCCTCCCCGCGTTGCTACCTCTCTTCTCCAGCTGCTCCTTGAGGCGGGCGATCTCCTCCTGGAACTCGCGGAGCAGTGCGTCCTTGGGGTCCTCGTTTACGCGCGGCTTGTTCTTGATGTTCTTGGCGCGGTTGGAATAGCGCAGCGTGGTCAGCGTCTCCTCCACGTTGTAAGAGGCCGGCCCGATGTTGGCCACCATGACGGTGCGGGCGTTGCCCCCCAACGAGTCCTGCAGCAGGCGGGTGAGCTTGGAGTCGCGGTAGGGAATGTGGGTGCTCCTCCCGTCCACCAGGGCGGAGATCACGTTCCCCAGGGCTGACAGGGAGAGGTTGATCTTGGTGGCCTCCTTGAGGCGCTCGCCCTGGGCCCCGGTCTTGGTCTGTCGCTCGCTGCCAGCCAGGTCCACCAGGTTGAGCTTGCCCACCCGGATGTGGTTCTCCCCGTCCACGCCCAGCTCGCTGCACTCCACTGTGATGAGGAAGATGGCATGCGAGCGCGAGCTGTGCTCGTTCATATTGGTAGCGCCCACCGAGCGGTTCTGGTTCCCCACGTTCATCACATGCTCAATCTCTCGCACGCTCTTGGTGACGAACGACGACAGGTCCTTGACATACACGCCAGTGTCGGGGCGCTCCTTAAGCTCCAGGCGACGCGACTGGTCCTTGGAGAGGAGGTCCCGGATCTCTTCCTGGTAAATTTCCAAGTAAGAGGCCCGGACCAGGTACTGCTGGTTCTGTGAGCGGGAGATGTGAGTGAAGATGTGTTCGAAGGAGTTGGGGATCACCCCTCTCCTATCAGGGTCGTTCCTCACCCCCTCCATGGTGTACGTTTTGCCCGTGCCTGTCTGCCCATAGGCAAAGATTGTCCCGTTGAAACCCAGCAAAACAGAGTCTACCAAGGGCCTAAAGGTCTCGTCATAAAGATCCACCTGCTTGGAGTTCCAATCGTACACAGAGTCAAAAGTGAACACTTTGGGGTGCTCGTGAGCAGCCGCTTGCCGGGGGTTAGAGACTGCGACCTGGCCCAGTTTGACGTCCACAGACACCACCCTCTCGAAGTTGGCCGCCCGCTCTTTCTCGTTCATGGGCCGACAGCGGACCACAACTTTAACAGACTCTGCTGTCTTGATCTTAGACATGGTGAGGATGGTTTTGACAACCGTCCGGCTCCCTGTTTCCTACACCCTTGCTGGCCTGAAGTTCCGCTGCAGTTCAATACAGTTCAATGTGTCATAGGTGACTCCATTAATACCTGTGGGTGATTATAATAATAAAACAAGACACTTTAAGATAACGTTATCAGAAAGTTCTAGATGCTAAAAA
Source organism: Galaxias rostratus (assembly GCA_036024795.1). Lineage (NCBI taxonomy): Eukaryota > Metazoa > Chordata > Actinopteri > Galaxiiformes > Galaxiidae > Galaxias > Galaxias rostratus. The sequence continues at coordinate 18,495 of JAVQJS010130434.1, read as the reverse complement.
TGGTTACGCTTCGATAACCTAATAAAGTAACTAAGTTCAACGAGGGGTTCATGGTTTCGAGTTGTATTTTTTAAATACATGTCACGTTTGTGAAACCCCACCCTCCTATAACACCATATTATCAATCTTAACGCCAGCTGACGTAACTAATCAAATAACGCTGTCACTAATCAAAACACAGGTTGGCATGATAATATAAATCAATACTAAAATTAAAACAATTAACGTTACTCGGCTTCGAAATATACAATTTGCATTGCTCACCAGACAAATCGCTACCCACTCGTTGGTTAAAGCAGTAGTTTGCGTTAGCTCACCTCTCGCAAGTCAGTTTTCTTTTATTTCCCGTCGTCTTAACGTAGCATTAGAAAAAGCATTTTAGCTAGCTAACGTTAAAGTTGATACCAAGTTAGCTACCAAGCTTGCTCACTCAGATGAATGACAGTCGTCCATGGGACATCAAAATGTGCAATTTTTCGTTAACCATCATTGGTAGCACGGTCAGGCTTCTCAACGGTACTCGATCGTGTCGTTACTACGGTTATGGACAGCTAGCTCCAGCAAAGTGCACTCCCCAACGACGGCCTAGCAACGACAAACAGATCAAGCTAGCATTATTGGGCAAACGTTAGCTTTACGCTAACCCCAGCAATGATTAGTTGCTTGTGACAGCCGTCAACACAATGATAATGACCAATAAACAAACGATGCCCGCTTATCTACAACTACAGAAATATAACAATACAGAAACCTTTTTTGTAAATTTTAACGAGTTTTTTTGTTTTGTTTAGCAGCTAATCCCGAGTTTGCGGTAAACTAGCCATTACCGGTTTGCCCTAAACGGTTCATTGCGGGGTTGCCAGGTTCGTGTGGAATCAACACCTATTCCTTCTGAAAGCAAATTTTCTCCGTGTTTGCCATACTCTCTTAGTTTACATTGCTTTGTGCATATATTGGATTATGGAAAAAATTCACAAGTGGTTTTATTTCCTGCTTTTAGGAAATTCTATTCTGATTGTCCCAAATATTGGTCTATCCAACAACTTGTAAATTTACATTTTTCTATATTTAACTAAAATCAAAGGGAAAATATTTACTACAACATTTATTAAATTGGTGTAAAAAAATAGCCATTGCATGACTACAATCATGAGATTTACAGTAACAATTTCAGTCACAACTGTTCATGCATTTCCAATTCCCTTTGTAACAAATTAACTATGAAAAGCATGTAACATTGTTCTACATCCACAAATCCATTCATAATTTAAAAAAACATTCACTAATTAACATTTTGGTAGCGAGAATATTAAGGGGAAGGAACAGGCTGTCAACATTACTCCTATAATTAGTATGCGCTGGATCAGTTACAGCACCCTTGAGAGGGTCAGAGGACTGAGGAAAGAAGGAGGGAGGCACGGAAGCAGAAAGTAGGCTGGAAAGAAAGAGGGGGATAGAGTGCATGTTGAGTGGGAGGGTAGGGAATGTTTGTGTGTCTGTGTGCACAGAGAAAGACAGAGTCGAATGCCAGAGAGGGAGAAAGAGAGAGATAGAGATGAAGGAGGGTGTGCAACAGCATACGATCACTAACATCACACTCAATCTTTCCCAGGTTTGTCAAGCCTGACCTGAGCTCCTGATTACTCTGCCGGAATGCAAAACATGGTTGTACATTTGGAAGCAGAGGAATTGTTGAGGAAACAGCGCTACTTCTTCCCTGATACAAGGAAGAGCTGTCTGTAGATTTCTAAAGGGCTAAACAAAATTGAATGAATGAGCTTTAAAAGTACAACCAAAACTCTAAACATGATTTTGGCGGATGTATCTACAACAGTGGTTGAAACAGCATCAAAGTTCTTCTCTCTCGTTCGATTTCCCTGGCGTGTCCATGCCAAAGAAAGATGAGGGTCGGCCGTGAACGTCCCTCTCTCTCTTCACAAAGGCTGAGAAGGATGACACACAGTTCCCTATGAAGTGGTCCGCCTGGCCCAAAATGTACAGGTCCATCAGGGCCGAGTCTGGCTGGAGACTGACCACTTTCACCTGACAGCGGGAGAGGAACACAAGTCAGATAGAGGTCTCATAAAAAATCTAATTACACATTTAAATTGTAACCCGCTATGGGTTGTGATAGCAATCACAAATCTAAATTCAGTTTGTTGTTATTGTTTAAACCAATCTCATGGTACTCATTATTGAAATTCTGTTCTTTCAGGCCTCTCCACCCAAGCTACTAAATTGGCTGCAAATAGTCCAGAATTTAGCTGCCCGTATCCTCGCCCACACCAGATCCAGTGACCACATCACCCCAACTCTCCCTGTTCAATAAGGCATTCAATTCAAAACTCTCCTGCTCACCTTCAAAGCCCTTCACAATTTGGCCCCCACACATAACTGACCTCCTTCAGGACTAAACTTCTTCATCCCCTTCGCTCCTCATTGTCTGGCCTTCTGACCGTTTCCCCCTCACGCCTTAGCACCGTGGGTGCTGGGGCTTTCAGCTGTTCTGCACCCAGGCTCTGGAACTGCCTTCCCCCACTTACCTGACAGTCTGACACTATCATCCTTAAAGTCTCAATTAAAAACTAATGTGTTCACATTGGCTCACTCACTGTAATTGCTTCCTTGTGTAGCGCTCGGCTGTCTCCCTTTATTTATCTGTGTTTTCACTGATGTGTCATCATGGTTTCCATTGTTGATTCCTACCCTTCAACCCCTTCTGTATTGTTACTATGATGCTGAATTACTTTTATTTCATATTTAATTTGTATTTTAGTGTATATTGTAATAATCATATATACAGTAAGGTGACTATAAGACTACTAAGGTGAGTGTCTTGAAAGGTGAGCTCAAATTAAATGTATTATTATTACTTAATCTTACTTTTTTTAAATGCTATTACAATGTAAAGCACATTACAAAAGAAAAACATAATTTTCCAAAATGTCAATATACTATTACTATTATACAGTGACATGTCGCATTTGTAGCCGGGCTCACCTTGCCCTTAAGGACCTTCTCGATCTCCCTGCTGTGGGACTCTGAGTCCGTGGCTATGTAGACGGACCGGGCCGAAGCGTTCTTCACCCAGAGCTTGACGGCGCGCCGGATCTCCTCCAGGTCCGGCAGGCACATGGTCATGGTGAGAGGCAGCGCCATATGCCGGTTGTAGCCCACACACTGCGGCGACGCCATGAAGTGAGGCCCCGCATCGTCATTCTTCAGCAGTTTGCAGGCGTTTTGCTACCCGGACCACAACGAGAGAGAAAACAACAGGAGGAAGAGGAAACACATCTATGAGCGTATTACATTTCCCAGTTTGCAGATGTGAGAGCAACAACAACAAATTGATAAAGAAATTAACAATCTTTACGGTTAACACCATAAAAATCAAGTCATGATGTGTGCGTAAGTGAAGTGTCTGGAGGAGGGTCAGTCACCCAGTCGATGCCTATCCTCAGGTGAATGCCCACATAAGGCCGGACCAGGTGGGTGGCGATGTTCTCCTGGCCCTCCTGGACCATGGCCTCGGACCACACCACGTAGCGCTGCAGGACTGTGTGCTCCTCAATGACGGGGAACTGTGCTGGAGCCCCGGGTAAGGCCAGGACAGGGTGCTCCGAGGGAGGGAACCTACCAGGAGGGTGAAGGGGAGCAAATGGAAATTAGCCTGGAGACATGGACATTTCTATGAATAAAAAATAGGAAAAATTTGAAAGTAGACAGGTTAAACAAACGTAAACAAATAAATCAACTGCGTTAAACGTTTTTGCTGTTGTCATGCAAAACACATTCTTGTGTTTCATCCTGCAATTCCACTAGTTGTCAAAAAGAACAAATTCAAAAGCCTCACTTTTTCATCCACTGAGACTGGTGGTAGGAACTGAAGGAGAGACCTCCAAACAGAACGGACTTGTCAAACTCCACGCCAACGTTGTCCCAGAATGGACCAAATGGGTTACCGTCCTAGAAATACGCCAGTAGCAGAACCATTCTTATAAGTGGAATTGTGAAAGTGATAACTTCAATAGCTGACACAGATATAACAAACGTTTGGGTAAAAGTTATGATATTGTGAGTCCTGGGTCAATGGACACAGCTCTAGATAGTGTGACCAATCCACCACCAGAGAGCAGCATTTCCTCGCTTCTCACTTTAACAATAATATCTAACAGGTTACAACACTGAAAGAACCAATTTTTCAGAGTTAAACTTTAGTGAGCACCATTAAGCTATCCCAATAATTTCCATTCCATATAAATCACGTCATTCAGTGCTCTGCCCAACTTGGGCAGAAGAAAAACACACCAAGACACACCTTCATTGGACAGGACTTTTTGTCCACGCTCCTCTGGGCTGCAGACTCGAAGCAGTAGGCTGCTCTTTGCCCCAGGGGCCAGTGTGCTGGAGCCAGCACCTCCATGAAGTCCTCCAGGCTGACCACACGGTGATAGGCAGACAGGGCCTCAAGCTGGAAGAACTCACTATAGGGGACATGCACCTGGGAGAAACAGGACCAGAAAAGGATGTGTTTTTGTGTTTGTATTTAGCAGTTTAAAATAATGTGGACAGAGACCATTCATTAAACTGGGCCGGCTGACCATGGACAACCAAAAATAAATAGGTTAGTAAAAGTAAGCTGAATAACTGAATAAAGCAAATGGATACTTTATACAAACACAGGTATACATACAAAGGTAGTAAAAAATGGAAGTCTACGCACATGTGGTGGTGTGAATATGTACCGGTAGGACTAATAAACTAACGGAAAGAGTTACTTCTAAATAAATAATTAAGTCTAAATGGGCCAATACAGGCAGAGACATGTTGGAGTTATTGCTCTCTATTAGATACATTACGGTCAGTTAGCAGAAGCTTTCGTCCAAAGCAACTTACAATGAGATTACAGGGGCAGTCTCCATGGAACAACTAAGTGGTTTGATCTCTTATTTGTGCTTAAGCACTTTGTTCACCAGGTAGCTGGTCTACCCACTTGGCCCACATCCCACAATACAAGACTATTCTTAAACTTCCTTATCCTTAAACTGCCAACCAAATACAGTCAACGTATGCCAGCATGCTGTCACTGGCATTGGTGTTGTCAAACATAAACAATGACTAAGTGTAGAGGACCATTGATTTGTAGATACATTCTTAGTTATAGTTGAACACCAAAAGTAATAACATTTACTTGAAAGGTCCTCTTCAGTGAATAACAAAACTGTTACGGTCCACAGACCTATACCCTCAGTATGTGTTGGGTGAAGCTCATGAACAGCAGTTAGTTGGCCCACACAACTGCTTACGTTGGTATAAGGAGGCGCGTGGTGACGGTACACTATCCAAGGAGGTACTGCCAGGGTGCGGTTCAACATTTTAGCGAAAGCCAGGGACCCGAGAAAGTGATCGGCTTGGTTTCCAAAGCGACCTGTGGGGTAATGTTTGACACTCACATTAGAACGACTGTGGCCTTCAGCTTTGAGTAATACATAAGCTTAACTTAGTAAAAACCCACAGAGGGATAGTAATAGGAACCTATGCCATTTTATGCCATGTACAAACAAAATCCACGTTGTTACCTTTGAAAAGCCTTTTGTCACTTTTCCTGTATTTTTTTTAATAAACCCTACAAGACTGTGTGATTAAACGTAATATGTACCCTCGCCGAAGTTTAGTTTTGTATTTATATATACAACGGAAACAATTAATCATTTATTAAAAATTCAATTAGGGTTTTACTAGTTTTTATTGCAACATTGTAACCAACGCCATTTAATGCACTAATGAAGTGCACAGTTAGATCTGAGTTTACTAGCAAGGGGAAAATAATAACTTACCCATACAAGGGCAGTACAAAATGTAACCATTTTCGTCCCACGTCAGATCAGTTGCATTAATACTACTATTAAGAAACAAAAGTGCTTTAACTAAACAAAAGAGAACTGTAAGTTCAGAAATCCGTGGTTTAGCCGCCATTGCTATTCATTGCCTATCCCAGCATGCACCGCAAGTGTTTGACAGGTTGTTTAACCCTTGAAAGGCTACTGGTAGGCTCTTGGTAAAGTTACGTCAAATGTCTGAGCAAGGCGTTAAAAGTATTGAACTTGATAAATACAACAGGTTAGTTAAGACAAGGAGCGCGTGCACAATCATTCAGCAACACTGAAGCAGGGTAGAATTACAAAATTATCACCCTCTCTCTCTCTCCCTCTCTCTTTCTCTCGTTGAATGTTAAATGGGTGGTGACTTTGGAGTGTCTAAAATTTGGTAAAATCCAACACAAATTTTCCTAATAAGGACGTATATCTTACCATTCAATATGTCCTCAACGTAACAAAAGCTGTCACGAAGCAAGAAAAACTTTATTTCTCTATCATTGTCTTGATCTTTACCTGTATACGTGCCGAAATCTAAGTCGTTTAACATTTTAAAACCCCGAATATACACGGCACAACTGTTCATTTACTTAACTTACTTACACTTTATCAAAATTCAAACAGAAGATAGTGAGATTAATTTGACAGATGAACCCAACGTTCTGATGCAGTCAAGGCAGGGCTATCATCTGATTGCCTTCTTTATTAGGGCATAACACATGTCTGCAACATGTCTAAACCCAAAACACTTCTCTGGGTAGGCAAAGTAGCATGTGGCTTGGGTGCGGTCTCATGCTTTTCTTTCTTTGAAATGCAACTGTGTATTTCTTTTTGCCAAAACACACACACACACACACAAACACACACACACACACACACACACACACACGCACACACATGCACACACAAAAGTATCCAAAAATGCAAATTAGAGCTGTTGTGTTTGATGAAGTGATAAATACTTAAACATGCAGCAATAAAGTCAGTCAGAATTGTCCGACAGGTTTTTGGTTATATCTTTATATCTTTTTTATCTGATATACAGCGTAAGATTCTGGACTCATTCATTGGCCACATGAAAACCTATGAAGCCAATTGAATACTGTTCACACAAGGTTTGGTCTTGTGTCCACAGATACAAGGGGCCTGGGGTCCCTATTTAACGGCTCACATGAATTCCAGTTTATTCTATTCCAACAGTCAACATCGTTTTTGCTCTCCTTCATATCGACATGTCTTTCTTCTCTTTGTATGTTGTGCAGCAAGACAGCAGCTCTTTCTCCTCCTTTCCTGTCGCACTAACCCCTCCCCTCATCCCCTCATCCCTTTGAATGCACAGAGATGAGATGAGATGACAGCGCCGATAACAATGCAGAAACGTCTCGACACATTGACAGACTGCGTGGGAGACTTCCTTCAGGTGGAGAACTTTGACCCACATCAACCGACAAAAAAGCTGAGGCTCAGTTTCTCATACATGGATTGTAGTGTAGTTCTAGACTAAATCTAGCAGTCAATAGTCATTGCCTATAGAAAATATTTTTTGGTCTAGGATTTGGCTTTATCCTTGAATGGGAAACCGCAACAAAAAATCTTAGAATCAATAGCATTTGTGCTACTTTAATCAAAATATTAATTTATATGCATATCATTTTTAATTCTTTAATTTGCAAAATATTGCTAAAGATTAATTATAGAGTACGATGACTCCTTGAGAAATGGGAAGTTATGTCTATGAGATATTATAGTGAGATTGACTGGCAGAGGTTGTCTTTTCACTTGATAAACCATGTAGCTTGTTTCTTTACATTTTCTTGGCAGCTGCCTCAATATGACGTGGATGTTTTGATTGATGTTTGTTTCGAAACACTATGGCAAAAGGTGAACTTGTAGTCACTATGACTGTAACAACACAACAACAAATTCCCAATGACGAACTCTTTAAAAGGGTTTTTCAATTAGATGTTTCAATTGTAACTTAATTAATTAACTTCTTTTACAGGGTTTAATGATATTCATTCGTCCCTCATTATCCGTTTAACCTCCCTCTGCGATGGTTAACGGTACACACACACACACACACACACACACACACACACTCACACACACAAACTGACTTTAGATTTCTTGACTGATATCTTTTAGCCACCTTAAAAAAGGAAATACATCTGTCATCCCAGAAGAGACCCTGCCCTCTGTTGACCTTTAACTGTTTTCAGTGACGACTTTACCTCCTACTCAACTGGAAACTTAAACTGGAAACAACCATAGATTTTAAAGTGTCTAACTCTGCCAATGTAACAATTTGTTTCTAGTATAAAAGTACCAGTAAGTAGTGTATATATATATATATATATATATGAAACATAGATACAGTATATTGCTGTGACATACGTTAAATTCTATGAATATGATCACACAAATATTTGATTGCCGATGTAAAAGGTATAAAGGTATGTATATATGTGACGGTTATCACGGCGTGTATATTCCACACTGTCATTTGATAGAAGCCAAAGGACAGTTCAAACAACAGTTAACAACACGTCACTGTACACACTGTTTGTTCCAGTGTTATCAAACCGAACGTCTACCATTGAACTGAGAGAAATTATGCCCTTATGAAACTAAGCTCTGAAATGATTCAGCATTTCTCCACCCGTTCTCTGATGGGTCTAGGATATAGCAGTATGGCAGCAGGTGGGAAGGGGGGGTTCATGGTGACGTGTGTGGATCTAGCTGGAAGGGCAGTGCACGGGGGGGGTACACCCTTCAGCCTTATCATACTACTACAGACTGCTGTCGATTACTGTTTCTGCTGAGGGTGGATAGCAGCAAACCATCTCGTCCGAAAGGGACCTCCATCACAGCCCTCACTTAACTGATCCCTCACCCTGGGGGATAGCCTGAACACTGAAACCTTTTCACATAACGTTATCATCAACTTTCTTGAACGAGGAAGGCCAAACGAACGTGTCAAATGCATCTTGACGTGGCCCCACACTGCACAACAAAACGTTTTCACAACAGAATGTATTTACACTGTAAATAATGACAATGATGTCAATAATACACATAGAAGCTGCGACGCTACAACGTGAACGTTTTGAATGTGTGACTAAGCTTCTTCAGCATAAAGCTGAGTGTGGGACAGTGATGTTGTTAGGATGTTGTCTTCCGTTCATCACTCTTTTTTTCTCGAGTTAACATAGCGCAAAAATAAATACCTTGATAATAGCATTATCCGAGCGCAAGATTATTGATGACACACACACACACACACACACACATATACACACCAGGACACACACAAAGACGCACAAAAACACAAGCACGGTGGATCATTAAAAACCCTTTTGCCGCACCAAAGCATACTTGCTATCCCTATACAAAAACCTGAGTCTTTTTGTCTTTGTGGTTTGTCTGCGCTCTGAGCTGTATATCCCCCCCTTGACTAACATAAACCACCCAATCTGTTTTTAAACTAAACACAAGTAAAGGAAATACAAATGATTAAAAAATAACTCAGTATTTGCTTCCCACCAAAATGCTATCCTGGTCAGAGAGCGCTTGGTAATCTGGTGGTGATGGGGTAAAAACACTTCAGATGTGGACAAATCAGTGGCCAACTAATTGCTATTGTGCTAAATGTGGATACTTCTTTGGTCTCTCTCTATCTCTCTCTGTCTCTCTCTTTCTTTCCCCAGATTGGTATTTGTGTTAAATGTAGAGGATGTAGACTCAATGATACCTGGGACAGGGCGACAGGTGTAGCAAACGGGAGCTATGCAGATAAAGGCCCTAGGCAAAGAGCGCCTGCTGTAACTATGGACAAACCCGTTCACCAGAGGATGTTGCTGCCATCTCACCACAACCTCTCCATAAACAGACACAGCTGGTCTCCATGCCTCTTGGATTTTATTTAAGGGCTTTCTTCTCTTTTGTCATCATTGCCATGTGAAAGCCAAAGTATGTGGGCTTCCCGGCTACCCCTCCTAAAGTGTAATCAGTACTGATTAGGTGTGTGGTGGACTGAGACAGGCAACCGTCTCTGTTGGCTTCACTGTCTTTTTTCTTCCTCTGTGGTTTGATACGGGTGGTATTGGTGTGGGGTTACAGGAAGAAAGGGAGAGAGCGAGAGAGAGGGGAACAAGAGAGGTAGAGAGAAAGTTGGTGCCAAAGCATGATGTGGCATTTCATGGGGTCGTTAAGAATCAATCTATACCAACCCTATAAATGACAGACCACCACTTCAAGACTTTAATCACCCTAACTGTGGCTGTTTCCCCATCTTGGCTCCGGAATCACATGGTTGGTTCAAGTAAACAAACAGACATGATAATGAAAGAAGACTTCAAATTCATGCTGCATGGGAAATCATTTCTGTTGCCGCTCTAACTATAAAACGAGCCTGTTAATAACATCCAGATTATAATTATATTACCCAGGCCATCAGCACTCTCCTAAAATATTCTGATTTGATATTTTGCTCATACTGTGTATGTTATTATTCTATCATTTGTTAATAAGATTGAATACAATTACGTTTTCAGACTTTATTATAGTATAATCCATTGCATTGGCCTTGGTGAACATCCTCTTTGTTACTAACATTTGTCTCTAACATTCTTCATTTTGTAACCAGATGTCTGTTTAATTTTAAGAAGCTTCTTCATGTATCAAATACTCAGTTATAATTGCTAGATTTGAACTAAAGTTTTAAACATATTACTCTGAGAATTGTGACAAATGTCTCGCAGTAGGTCATCTGTTTATAACAGTCACATTAAACAAAACCTCTTTGAATAGTGTGAAAAACAAATTATCTGACAGACTGTTTATAAGTGTCACTTAAAGTAAAGCATCACTTTATTCATTCAATCACAGTAATTCTTGTTTTAATTTTATTTTGATGTCACTTTCAGTATTACATTGTGTGTACATTTTCTATGCCCTACTCAATGTATTAGTTGGCTGATGTATTTTGAAGAGAACCCTGAAGTATTACTTGAAACATTTCTGCTCAACTTTCACTTCAGAGGCCATATTGTGCAGAAGTTGATTAAATATATGGTCAAAATGTATGTACTATTCTTTGCATTCTCTGAGTCTGAAAGTTCTCTCAATAAATACAGGAATTAGTTTGAGTCTTAACAATATAATTAATAAACTGAAAAGGTTTTTAACATGCTAATCTGCTAACAACAGATTGCAGGCCTTCCATTTTTCATGCATGCTTGATACATATTATTTGGCATAATGTATTCATTTGGCAGAATGTAAACTTTCTGTACAACAATGATGTACTTCAGAATCATATTAGGTTCTGAGGTAATGTAAACAAAAATATGTGTATATGACAGTAGGAACACAACAGTGATTTGATCATTCCCCATTCCCTGCATTTCTGTAAATTAGAGTTAGTTTTTTAAGGACCATTTTATGAATTATAAACGTGCATGGACACATATGAAGGCTCTTTGGTTTACAACAACATAATTTGTTAGAAAATAATGCATTTTCATACGTATATACCACTGCGTCTTAAATTTAAAAAGGAGACTAAAAACGCACTTGTATAACACTAAAAACATTGTTTTCAAGAAATAATATTGGGATTATAAAATTGGGATGATCATTGTTTGAAGATTCCACATTTAGTTAATAGTTAACTTTAACATACTTACGATAAGAAAATAGCATGTTCGTTTTTTAAACTTATATATTATGAATCTTGTGTATGATTTTTAGAATGTTTTGCTCATGTTTATTTTATCAAAGGAATGTAAATAAATAGACAGTGGAAGCAACGTTTCAAAAGGTATTTCAGAGAAAGACGATCTCGAAACAAACTGAATCCCTTTTTGTGAATTGTTTCAGACAAGTATTTTTTTCAGTTTAAAGCATGCATCACAATAAAAAGTACAAGGTGAAAAGTATGTCGGGTGTGTAATTTCAGTCCATCAGCTCTTTGAAAATACGATCTTGAGTTTCCCCCATTTTCAAAACTCAAACAATTTGTTTTGAAAAATACCTGTTGATTTTCAGTCCAAAGGATAAATAGTTCCCCTGATAACTTCATCTGCATTTGCATGAACAATCCATCTTTAGCATTAAGCAGCCATACAAATGTATCTTCCTCAAATCTTATATTTGATGTTAACATAACTGTGTGGCGAACAGGTAAAATGGTTGGGAGGCATTTTGCCGGAACAACAGAGCGTGTTTCCCCCTCCCCTGCATTGAACATGCCAAAAGGTTTATTGAAGACTCTTGCTCCCCAACCCCCTACTCTCTCACTCTCATACACAAACACATCCACCCGCGGGTTGAGGTGGGGTTGGGGGGGGGTGGAGTTGTAAGCCCATGGAAGGGGCGATGAGGGGGATGGGGTGATGAGGAAACGGGTGGATGTGCCCTGGAAGTAATTCTTTCGCCCCAAAACAGAAGGTGAAATGGGACCACCCGAGCATCGAACATCGGACGCGGGCTACATTCCAAAGCTGATGGAATTCAATGCGTGCAGTTCCTCTTACAAGTTTTGGTGTGGAGAGAAATCTCAGATGTTGACAGTATGCAAGTGCATCATATATAAATGCATGACGTTCCCTAATAAAAACTATTAATTATTTTAAGTTATATTTTTAATCATTGATTATTTGTGGACTGAAACAGTTTTCTGTATATACTATGATCGCAAGGGTTTACACTTAAAGGCGTATACAGTGGTTGCTGTTTTGACCATTTTTCGCATTATAATCTTTCTTTATTTAATACCACATAAACGTGTGGGCAAAACGATGTATTTTTCATTCATAATACATGGATTTGAGGCCGGGTAGTTATTGAAATGCACACATGCAGGAAAAAGAATTAATATTAATTAATAACGATAAAAATCAAAATCTGCGATATGATACATTTTTTTCGAATTTTTTCGTTCAAGCAAAAGAGGAAACATTTATGCTTAAAGTTGTAGCTGAGTCCCATTTACTCGCAAAAAATAAATAAAATCAGTTATAGGCCCAATGGTTATGTTGTCAAGCAAATGGGCAATTCAGTCTGAGCAACTGTGCGCAATCTTAATCTTAAAATGTATAAAAAAATATCTAATTATCTATATACAATAAATAAAATATATTAATACACAAACAGTGAATACGCTGTATAAAGCCTACAGTAAAAAAATATATACATTACAATTATATTAAATGCATTCAGCATGTCAAATGTTCACTTTTAAGTGGGCAATTCAAATTTAATCAGAAAATTTGCTTTTTTATAAAGCTTTAGCCCGTTGACAAGTATGATGATACATATTTATTTATTTTGAGGTTATGGTTATAGTCTGACGTTGCCCATCATGCAATTTAATTTGAATGTTTCTATTCTAATTTGAACACAAATCTTTAGATTTATAATCTAGGATTTAAAATAATATCAAATGTATATATCAGAAGTTCTTATCTATTGGCCAAATCACAGGTGAGGGAATTATAAATCATCAGTAATATGGTCAGTGTAGTCTGCCCTCTGAAAAAAAGAGTAAGCGTCCCTAGTAAAAAAGTTTGTGAAAGTGGCCTGACGTCACACTCCCACAATGCTCGCGCCCCATAACTCTGCTGCAGCCTGAGGAGAGCGAGACACACTCAGGCCCCGAATATAGAAAAATTATAGAAAAAATTGGAAAAAATAATAAAACAACAGATCGAGGAGAGAAAGACCGGGAAAGGTGGCGTGGGATCTCCCACTGTAGGTTTGCGTACAGTCGGTGATGGAATGTTACCGGGGTTCCATGTGAAATTGACTAATGCGGTGCTGGAAACTTTTTGGTGGGTAACTGCTCGTTTTTGTAAGACCTCATAATGTGGCTGCACGTTCTGATGTGTGCATGTTTTTTTAATAAGATATTGATCATTACAAACACTTAAACCACTGACGATCGACCGATTGATGTTCACAAGAGTTTGATTGTCACGAATATGTTGTTATTATCGTGCAGTCGGACATGGTTGAATTTTGCTTATTTTGTGGAAGTAAGCAAGCATCTGGGTATTTAATTTTTAATTACGGGATCGCCTCCTCGCTCGAAGCTTTGTCGATAAATATATTGCTTATGTAAATCTTTGAAGTTGTAAACATGATGCAACTTGTCAATGGTTGTTTTGGCATTGTTGATTGATGTTGTTTGAAAGTTTTTGGCTATTTTCTGAATTTTAAATAATTTCCGAATATTTATCATGTTGAGCATGCCATTGCAGAAGAGCGAGGGAGATAGAGTTGGGGGAACGTCCCATGGTGTTTTTGCGAGAGTTGAACGTTCCGATCAAAGTAGTTACAGTCCAAATTTGATGTTTACTTGGATCATAGCATCATTTGTGGACGTTCTTGGTTGTTATTCAAGCGCTACAGAAACTTACATGAAAGCTATTGTACAACCTTTGAGTCGACATGTGTGTTTTCCTTCGATTAGGCTACATCCACGCAGTAATGGCTTGTGTCATGTTTGTCGCTGATCGGATGTTTCGGGCGGATTGAGAGGCGATGTGACTTTAGTGTACCTCGCCTTGAGTGATGTGTCTGCTTTGCTTTTCGAGGGGTAAACAATTTATAGTCATGACCCTTTTAAAGAGCAGTTGGATCGGCATTTTAGACGTGGTGTCTCAATTTGCTATCTATCCACTTGTTGATTGTAGCCTATGTTGTTGTGCGTGGTTAACTTAGCTACCTTGTAGCTATCAAATATGAACAACAAATCATATTAATTACGTCAAAACATTCCAGGACATTGAAAACGTTACACATGCCCACAGTTTATGTGGGTTGCATAGGCCTTTTTGAAATATTCCACAGGTTTTGCTTAGATTTGTTCTGTCATGACGTGGGCAATAATTATTCGTAAGCTATATTAGAGCAGTTAAAAGTCTGACATCCTGTGGTTTTCATGGCACTATAGATGTATAGCTACTCAACAATTTATACCCCGAGCTGACCTGTGACATACGACTACTTTAGACGTTTGTAAAGTTTGTTTGTTAGCTGAGATAGTATTTTTATTATTATTTTCACCAATAGCATCTTAATCATCAGTCGGGTCTAATTACTTAGATGCTTATTAGTTCATTCAACAGAATACCTTGTGACGTGGTTGCCTGTAGTCTTCACTAGAAACCTTTAAACCTATTTTCTTTATATCAGTGAAACATTTGAAAAACCTCTCAAATGTGATTGTTTGACAAACTATTTAATGTTTAAGTACAAAACTGCATCCATTTGCATTATTTCAAAGCAAGTTTTATAGTCTGCATTTTGGAAAACTGACATGTTTGGCTAGACACATTAACGCTTGAAGAGTAATACTCATCCTCATAACGACATTATACACATTTAAGAACAAAATAGGCATTCAAAACAAGGACGTGTCCTTTTAAAACAGGCTACAAATAATTGGTGTTGTGGCAGGCCTGAGACAAGCGTGCTCGCTCCATCAAGACCTAATTTCCACTGCCTCGAGCCACATAATAAGGAAATGGAAGTGAGATCGTCACGAGACAATGCCTTGGCTTTGTCATTGAAAGTTGCTGTGCAAGTTCAGATCCATTTGTTGATGTTTGCTTTTCTTAACAATAGCATTCACCATTTTAAAAATAAATCATTTTTTAAATTATAATTCAATATCTTTAATTATTTCACAATGGAAAGACTTTTACACCTGATATTGACAGGAAGCCCAGAAGGCTAATTTTACAACAAAATAAATAATTGCTTTTATTATGCTTTAATGTTCCTGTACAATTCTACAATAATTTGAATATCAAATATCCTTCTAAAAAACAATGTTGTTGTTTATTTTGTTGTTCTATTTTTTAAAACAGGTAAATAATAAAAATTATTCAAGAAACGTAGATAGGCCTATATTGCATTTAAAACTCAAGTTAAAACAGTTAAAAATTATTTGAAGCTTAGTTTGACCTTAGTTAGATTTTTTTTGTTGAATTTATAAACACTTCAGAGTACCTTTCTCCGGATCCTGAACAACTGACCGTGGTATTTGTTTTGCTGTATTAAAATATTCTTTAGCCTATTGTCTATACTTATCATTTTCTATAGGCTGCAATGCTACAGCTTCTTCTCATTGACTTTCTTACATTGCCTCACACTACTTCTTTACTCATGTAGCAGGGATAAGCAGCACGTTTCATGTTTGCCTTTGTGAATGACATGATGTATTTGCGTGTGCACATGCACGGCTTCCATGCATGCACACGCTTGTGTATTTGTGAACTCTGTGTGTGCGTGTGTGTGTGTGTATCTGTGTGTGCACAGAAACGTGCACAAATATAGTCTTGTCTTGGAGGGAGGTCTTCTCCTGGGTGAATGTATCCCACAATGCCACGGGCAGCAGCGGGCTGATTTCCATGAGAAAAGAGCATCAGTTGGGTCAATGGGAAGGACGGCCCTCGCAGGGGACAAACGGTAGTTAATAACCAGGGTAGAATCGGAAAAAGCTCTGATCCTTTTCTTTGTACTCCTCCACCTTCCCTTCTGGATAGAATGGGGGACGGGAGAGGGGGTTGCTGGGGGGCGATCAGGGGACACTGGGTTCGTGCTGGAGGAGATGTTGTTAGCAGAAAGACGCTGTGGGTTCTGTTTGTTATTCCCCTTCTCTCTGGGGCAGCATGGGACAAGCAGGCGCGTTAAGGGAAAGCCTGAGAACGGGAGGAGGGCATGGTAGGCACATGGACGTGGGTGTGTATGTGTGTTGAGAAGTTGAGTGGGTGTGTGTGTTGAGAAGCTGTGTATGTGTGTGTGCTCAGTGATCTGAAGGGGATATCAGTATTTATTTTTCACACAGAGATACATACACACACACAGTAGCCAAGCAGACAACTTAACTTGTTGGTTTTTCTGGTCACTTCAATTCAGTTCATAGGAAGAGAGAAAGAGAGAGAGAGAGAGAGAGAGAGAGAGAGAGACAGAGAGAGATTTGCAGTGAAAAATTGAGAAAAATTAAAAGAAAGAACGGACGAAAAATGTAAGAACGTATAAGTATGTGTGAGGGAAACAGTGGCATAGACAGACAAGAGAGAGGGAGAAAAAAATGATGGAGAGACTTGGAGAGAGAGAGAGAGAGAGATAACCCAAAATAATAACAATGGAGGGACAGAAGAAAAGAAAAGAAAAAGACAGCGAGAGATAACATCCGAATGCAGTTCAGAGGTCCTCCATCCCTCAGTGCTCAGCTGGGGCAGTGGAGCAGAGGGATAGGCATCTATATGGGGGGTCAGATCGCATAAGGCTGGGGGGGCAACACCCAGAGGACCAGGGGGGTGATTTATGAGGTCACTCTTAAGCTGGCGCAGTGGCTATGACATTACTATTGGTGTCTAAGTAGAATGACTGATAGTAACATACATATATATATATATATATATATATATATATATATATATATATACACACATTTTTATTCATTTATAATATATGTACAAAAGTAAGAATATTCTACAAGTTTTATTTGATGTTTGAATATTTATGTTTGTTCTGGTTATGATTTTTTGTTTAGTTTGATCAGCTTTTAGGGGTTTAAAATCTGGTGAAACATATCGAAGAGAAATGATTAGCCAGTGCTATTGAATGGTGAAGAAACAAGCTTTTCTACTGTGCTATGACCGTGGTGAAGATAGGCCTGGTTAGAGTGATCAGTGACAAGATGATGGTTGTTGATTTAAAGTGTACAGTGCTTATGAGGTCAACCTGTTTGGGAATGTGTTTTTATATCTGCTCTGAACAAACTGTGGAATCGCAGATACCTCGATGTCAGATGCACAAACAGTTATCTCTGCAATCCCAATCACTTTCGTTTTTTTTGCTAGAGGGACTTTACAGTCTGGGGCATCGAAAGACAATATGAATCACACAGAGAGAGAGTTGACTCTTCTAACTTTTGAATCAGTTGTCACTAACTTGTGAAATTGTCATTTTCCTAATTTGTTCATGAAAACTTGTGTTAGCTTAAACACATGTACAAGCTTGCTGTGTAGTCCTCCTTACTGTCTATCACCGATGAGTTGTTTAACTACATGGATTATTGTTGGCGGGCTTGGCATGAAAAGGCATCTTTCCTTTACTGCTATGATTGAAAACAGACGCACTGAACATACATGTGTATGTGCTACGCACACACTCACAAACACACACACAAACACATACACACACACACACACACCTACTCACACACACCCATGGACATACACACAGAGGCATGCATACATGCACTCACACACATACACTGTGTTAAAAATAATTAATAACAGCTATTACACAAGCTTAATTACTGCACATAATTACAGTCACACACATAATTATACATGTATGCACACATATACCTATGCATTCCTTTTGTGTGTGTACACAAACTATCTCACACACTCATGAAGTCATGGTGCATCCATGAATGCAAGCACAGGCATGAGCATGCACATTGCATCACACACACACACACTTTCCCTGTCTGTCTATCTCGTTCTCTCTCTCTCTTTCTCTCTCTCTGACTCTCTCTATCTCTCTCTCTGTCTCTCTTTCTTTCTTTCTTTCTTTCTTTCTTTCTTTCTTTCTG
>JAVQJS010130429.1:0-13477 GCA_036024795.1 Galaxias rostratus | reverse complement strand
ATTTTCGGAGTCTCTTGACAGGTGCCATTTTGGGGTCCTTATAAAAGTACAGTCTACTTTGTACAGTGCCGGTAGTTCACAACCAGAATTAATCCATATATAAAGCGCACTGGATTATAGGGCGCTCTGTTGTTTTTTGAGAAAATTAAAGGCTTTTAAGTGCGCCTTATAGTGCGGAAAATACGGTATGTTTATTTTTCTCAAACCTGTTATCAAATGTTAACATATATTTGTGTTTGTGTATGTCCAGAGATCTTAACCAGGCCAGCATGGAGGCGGTGGTGTCTCTCCTGGTCGGCCTCCCCTTACAGCCTGAGGAAGGAGACGGAGTGGAGCTGATGGAGGCCAAGTCCCAGCTCTTCCTCAAGTAAGAGCCCTTCCTTCAGCCACTCTTTTTTTTTTACTTCTCTCGCTCAGCAAAAGTTTATATATATGTATGTATGTATGTATGTATGTATGTATGTATGTATGTTCTTTTTCCATTATTTTACTATGCCCTACATTTCCAGTGACTGGAAGCTATTGCTTAATGGGTGTTGAGCCCAGTTGAGCTCTGTCCCTCTCTGATATGTCCCATGAACAGTCCCACTGTGTCTTTCCCCCCAGGTACTTCACCCTGTTCATGAACCTCCTGAACGACTGCAGCGAGGTGGAGGACGACAGTCAGGCGCTGTGCATCCGGCAGAGGGGCATGTCCCGCCCGCTGGCCTCGCTGCGCCACTGCACCGTGCTCGCCATGTCCAACCTCCTCAACGCCAACGTTGACAGCGGCCTCATGCATTCCATCGGTGAGCACACACCTGCTCGAGTGACCTCTGTCCTTCTGTCTTCTTTGATGGAGAATCCCTACTGGATGATGTTTGCTGCTCACGGATTTTTCCAGTGAAAATGAATTCCGGAGACAAATTGAAACCTCCCGGTGGGGCATCTTCCTTCGTCTCTTTGGATAACTGCGCCTTCCTTTCAGGGCTTGGCTACCACAAAGACCTGCAGACCCGGGCCACCTTTATGGAGGTCCTGACCAAGATCCTGCAGCAGGGGACAGAGTTTGACACGCTTGCCGAGACGGTCCTGGCCGACCGCTTTGAGAGGCTGGTAGAGCTGGTCACCATGATGGGCGATCAGGGAGAGCTGCCTATTGCCATGGCGCTGGCCAATGTGGTGCCGGGATCTCAGTGGGTGGGTACCTCTAACTGGTCCAGGATTGGCTACACTGGGGTTATTTTCAGGGATATTTAAATAAAATAAATGTAGTAACAGAGGAAGTAAACATGCGTTTTTTTTGGGGGTAAAAAACAACTTTGTGCTTTTAAACTGTTTAAGACATATTCAAATCAAAATCTGCACCTTGCAATTAGGTTATACCAAGAATATACTACAGCCTTATGTTCTTGGTCTGGCCAGCTAGAGTGAATTTAGTGGTATTTTCTTCTGTCTGTTTATCTTTGTGTGTGTGTGTGTGTGTGTATGTGTTTGGGGATCTTCCTCTGCAGGATGAGTTAGCCCGTGTGCTGGTGTCGCTGTTTGATTCACGTCACCTGCTCTACCAGTTGTTGTGGAACATGTTTTCCAAGGAGGTGGAGCTGGCTGACTCCATGCAAACACTGTTCCGGGGCAATAGCCTGGCTAGTAAAATAATGACCTTCTGTTATAAGGTATCCATTTTCAAGATGACATTTTTTCATGTGTTTTTTTTTTTTTTAGCGATGTACCATATGTTATTGTAATATAAGGCCGCACTTAACTCGAATATTTGTTCTTTTAAATATACAGTGGTTTATTTGTTTGAAAAATATTTTTGAGATGATTGCACATTGGGTGTTAAACAATTTATTATAAATATCGGAACAACTATGTATGAACATAATTTTGGGTTATGGCTGAGGTCTATTGATAACCATACAGAACAAGCAACTTCTCCATGACCATAAATGCCATATGGGAAAGCATGAAGATATGTTATTGAAAAGCAAGGAACAGGAAGGATTTTGTGTCGTGAGCATGCAAATGAGACATTTCCGTAGAAAAGACCTTTCAGCATTAAATGTCACCATGCCACAGAGGCGACATTACCCAGTGTGTGTATGTGCTTCACTCCATTGTAGCCCTAAGGTCAAGCTGTGCCTGTATAAGCAACAATAACCGCTTGTGGTTACAAAGTTTTCTTCATTTATTTATTTCAATATTGCCAATAACGATATTACAAGTGATTTTGCCAAGAAAATCAATGGTTAACCTGAAAATTTATCAAATATGTTTTTGGGACTAAGTTGTAGGTTAAGACTAGTATATCTATATATCTATATCTATATTTTGAAGTTCTCATGTAGTGACCTAAAACAAATGGATGTTTTCACATTGACAATAACTATCAGGTTTACTGCGCCATAGTTTATAGCTCTTAAAATCTGACCATGTGGAGAGTGTTGTGGGCCCCTCGAGGACTATACTGTTAGGCAAGAACCCAGAGTAAGATTACAGATTCTATCCAATCCTTTTTGAAGGGGCTATATCCGTTACAAAACAAAGATGTTTTTTCCTCTCAGTTTAAAAGAGTTTGAATTAGAAGAAAACCAAACGTGCACCTTATCTGACTTCGAACATTTTGTGGTGAGGTAATTAGTGTTTTGGGTATCTTGTTTGGTGTCTCTAACACTAATTACTCTTTGAATTGTGTCAACACAGGTTTATGGAGCCGTTTACCTTCAGAAGCTTCTGGAACCTCTGTTACGAGGTGTCAACTGCAGCCCCGAACACATCAGCTTTGAGGTGGATCCCACCAGGTTAGACCATGCAGACCACTGAATTTTTACTAACACACACACACACACACACACACACACACACTCGACTTGCCTACACCCCAAGTTACTGTCCACCGTACTGAAAAACTACAGCCCCTACTACAGGCCTGTACATACATTGTAGTATATTGCAATATGAATCTACACTTGAAAGTCTAAATAAGAAATTATAGTGTTGTACCAAAATTATGGATTCGTTTGAGGACTCAGCTGTTGTGTTGTCCTGGTATTCCCTAGGCTAGTTCAGGGGGAGAGCCTGGTGGAGAACCAGAAGAACCTGCTCCAGATCACCCAGCGGTTCTTCCAGGCCATCGTGGGTTCCTCCTGCGAGTTCCCCCCACAGCTGCGGAGCGTGTGCCACTGCCTCTATCAGGTTGGCAGACCACTATCCATGTTAACGCCTTTTTTTATACAGTGGACCACAGCCTCTATTCATGGCATCCAGCAGTAGCACTGCTCACACTGCTGTGTGTGCGTGTCTGTGCCATTACGAGAACGAGAGCGTGTTTGAGTGTGCAGTCTTGACACCGCTGTATCATTGGCTGCTGCTACACTCACCTGCATAAAGGTTGGCACACACACAACGTGCCTGTCACACACAACTCACACGAGATTTAGGCAGAAACTAACAGAATTAACTTCCTTCCAGGCGTTTTTTTCCCCTCGCAAACACACGCCTTTTTCACGCTCACTCACATAGGAAATAACTTTTTTTTTAAATAACAACATATGTCTTAGGATTGTTCTAGAGGTAACTTAACCCCAGTTACTACTGGACAAACTTGTTTTTTAATGCCTCCACATCAATATCTGCGAGAGTCCCTACCGTCCGTAGTTGAGTGTGCGTGGATGTGTGTATGCCTGTGTGTATGTGTGCGCCTGTGTGTGTGTGTGTAGCTGGTGCTGTGACCCTGTTATGTGCTCATCTCTGTTCTGTAGGCTACTTGTCACTCTCTACTGAGCAAAGCTACAGTTAAAGAAAAAAAGGACAACAAAAAAGCCGTAAGTCTAGAGAATCTCTTTCCCTCAGCCACCATTTTCTTTCTTGGGACGCCTTTCTTTTCATTGTGATAATTTCTATTGTTTTTTTAACGGTTTACTTTCACTTTTTTCTGGATACCTTTCCCACACATTAAGTCTGCGTTAAACTTTTTTTGTTATTATTTAATTTGACTAATACTGTCAAATTTGCTTTCATTTTCCAATTAACTACTGGAAGAGCTGCGTCTCCACTGTTGCCCGCCCCATGATTTGGGTCATGCCAGCACTTTAAATGCAGACCTAAATACATCCCTTGAAATTTGGTTAAGTGTTCCATTTTCCTGGTAGATTGGCTGCTGGCGTCATTGAAGGTCAGCAGAGTCCTACTCCTGGTTGGGGGTTAGAATCAGAAGGTTGGTTTTGATAGATTTGAGGGGTCAGAACAAAATAGCCCGGTGAATATGCTTTGGGAGCTAGGTGGGCTTTTGTGAGGTTTTTTTGGGCTGTGTATGCATACACAACCTTGGAAAGAGTCCTAAAAGATCAGCAAACATTTTGTTTTCTACAATTAGCAGTGCTTGGAAGGGGCTTACAAATATTTAGATTAATTTAAAGTTGAAGTTATCCCTAGCATTGTTTTCCCTAGAAAAGTTTGAAACGGTCAAACCTATTGCAGCCCCTTTGCCCTGTCTAGGCCTTATTGGTGGATATTAGCGTTTAACCGAGTTCACAGCAGCCTTAGGCAGCATTCTGGATCATGCAGGTTACGCCAAGTCTTAGTTGCTGGATTTAATGTGACTTCTTGCTAGGATTGTGAAGTTTTTATTGTGTTGGGGTTCCATACTTTTTCACTGCTGGGTTTATTGATAAAATAGTTTGTATGCTTTACTTAACCAATGGACCTGATGCTCTTTGCTGGAAAAACATAGGGATGAGTTGAGCGAAACATAAGAAGGCTTGTGGGTTGAACACGACCAGTGTGTGTGTGTGTGTATGTACGTGTGTGTGTGTATGTGTGTGTTTTTACATGTGAACCGGCAACGCATGCGGTTTATGAATCTGTTGTGTATAATGTATTTAGACGCTGCACATTTCTTGTGTCTGGATGCTTCAATCGGATGACGAAGAAGTTCAACAGCCGTTTTACTTCCTCAGCATCAAAATGTGTTGCTGTGTGTAAGTGCGGTGTACCCGCTCCATTTTCACTGCCGCTGCATCACTCAGTATTGCCGCCTTGTCAACGGATGAAAGAAATACAACATTCTTTCTCCACATAGGTTGGCCATTCCCTCTCACCCTCTTAAGGTTCTACCCTCCCGCTCGTGGCGTCCCTT
Organism: Galaxias rostratus; assembly: GCA_036024795.1. Taxonomy (NCBI): domain Eukaryota; kingdom Metazoa; phylum Chordata; class Actinopteri; order Galaxiiformes; family Galaxiidae; genus Galaxias; species Galaxias rostratus. Next base: position 8,358 of record JAVQJS010130429.1, on the reverse strand, counting down.
TCTAACGGGTTCTGTTCTATCCACCTCTTTCAGATGATGGTCGTGAGGCTCATTCTTATGGCTCATCATGACTCGTTACATCTCTCGCATCATTTTGGCAGACTAAATGAAATCTCATACAAATTCCCTCTACCTCCTGTCTCTCGCCCCCTTTCTTTTATTCGCATTCCTGTTTTTGTTTACGTCGTTCTTTGATATTTTATCCCCTGTTATCCCAATCTTCACATTTTGCTTTTCCTCTGCCTCCCACTACCTCTTTGCTCTGTCTCTCCTCCTTTGCTTCCGTTTACGCCGTCCTTTCCCACCTTTCCCTCTCCTTTTCTCCCTTCCACCCTCCTGCCCCCCTTCTCTCTCCAACCAGGTGGTGAGCCAGCGTTTCCCCCAGAACAGCATCGGGGCGGTGGGCAGCGCCATGTTCCTCCGCTTCATCAACCCAGCCATCGTGTCGCCCTACGAGGCTGGCATCCTGGAGAAGAAGCCGCACCCCAGGGTAGAGCGAGGTCTCAAGCTCATGTCCAAGGTATGCCGAACCCACTCAACTCGGCAAAGGTCGCTAACAGGGTTACGATAAAAACATCTCCAGAACATGCTTGCTGTAGCACACGCGTCAGCCTACTGTTGTCTACTGTCACTATTGCCCTGAAGACTAGCGTGGCCTTTAGCCAAGGCCCAAACGGACCAATCCCACAGGATGGTAATATTGACCTACTTAATAAAACGACCTTTCCTATAGTAAATGGTATTTGAGGTTAGTGAGGAAGGTGGAGGAATGTCAAAGCACTCATCTCAGGGCCAAGCAGAGCTAGTTATTGAGGCTATTGTCTTCGGCTAGCTTTTGTTGTTACTTCTTTATCTAATACAATTTTGTCTATGAGCTCTTGAACTCTTTCATCCGTCGATTGATAAATTGATACTCATGCTCACCTGCCAACCATGCGATCAAGATCACGCTTGCCAATTAGGTGACCTGAGCTGTGTCTCCTTCTGCCCCACTCAGATCCTGCAGAGTGTAGCCAACCACGTCCTATTCACCAAAGAAGAACACATGAGACCTTTTAACGACTATGTGAAGAGCAACTTTGACGCAGCCAGACGGTAAGGCAATCGAAATAATAGTGACATTTTCTGTTGAATTAACTGGCTAGATTAGCCAAAATCAAAATACCCATTGACAGTGTTCTTAGACGTTTAATAGGATGTCATGCTTATTAATAAATATACATAGAGAGCCATCCAGGAGCTTGGTACACTTATCTAGTTGTTGAGAGTTACAAGTACCTTGCTGATTAGTGGGTTTCACGTTGGTGTCGACCTCGTCGTTGAGTTGTCTGTCCTCTACATGCCGTCTCCATGCTCCCACAGGTTCTTCTTTGACATAGCGTCAGACTCTCCCCCTAGTGACTCTGTGAACCACAGTCTGTCCTTCATCAGCGACGGCAACGTGCTGGCTCTGCACAGGCTGCTGTGGAACAACCAGGAGAGGATCGGACAGTACCTCTCCTCCAACAGGTCAGCAAACACAAGATACACACACAGAGAAAGAATGTACACGTGGACGCAAACACAGATGTTTTCAATTCTTTCCCTGTCTCTGCGTGTTTTAATAGAAGATTCCAATTAATTAAGCGAAGGACCTATTCGATAGAGAGGTGCTTTTTTGGGCTTATTCCGCGTTGTTCTCTTCTACTCGTGTAATGTTTTTTTATATATTTTTTATTTAACTGTTGCTGACCCTTCTTCCATGCACCTGCTCTTAGGGACCATAAGGCTGTGGGGAGGCGGCCCTTTGACAAGATGGCCACCCTCCTGGCCTACCTGGGGCCCCCGGAACACAAGCCAGTGGCTGACACACACTGGTCCAGCCTCAACCTCACCAGCTCCAAGTTTGAAGAGTTCATGACCAGGTAGAATATGACGCTCAGACTTACACTCAACGACTCACAATGGGCTCTTCTTGTCCACTGTGAAGCCCCAAGCCAAGAGCAAAATTCAATGAGTCATTTCAGTAGTCAAGTACAATATTGTTATATTTATGTTAGCCACATTGAACCTGAGATACTTGTTCACATACTTGTTCACTCACAAAGATGTTTTGTGGAGAAATGTACTATTTGATTATTACATCGAATATCCAAATGGTTCCATTTCCCAAGCGGTTTAAACAAAACCAAGGCTGTGTAGTTACAATTGATCTAACCTTATACATGATACCTCATAGGCACCAGGTTCATGAGAAGGAGGAGTTTAAAGCTCTGAAGACCCTGAACATCTTCTACCAGGCTGGCACCTCCAGGACGGGCAACCCTGTCTTCTACTACGTTGCTCGCAGGTATATCCACTAACCATCCGATGTTTGAGGGGTTTGAGGGTGGTGGTGGTGGTGCATGAACTATACATTTAAGCCCTTCTAATTTGACTAAAACCTTACCATTTGTTTTTTCACAATTAACCACTGTTCAGGCTGAGCCTGAATAGACAAACCATAATTTCCTCCTTTGAACTAATAGGTACCACTAAATCTCTGGCTCACTTTACTGGTGCACTAGTTTGTGTGGACCCGCTTATTTGCAGTTTGAGGACTCTGTCTTCAAACACAACCTGACTAGTATCTTTTTAAATAATGCAAGCAAACCTTTGAAAGAAAAAACTAGTTTGATTGTAGGGCAAAGTATTTCCTTCAAACATCGAGTCAAAAGTGCAGAAATTACGTTGTATTTCACTTAGGGAATAATTTCTGATAGCCCCATGTCTTTGCAGGCCCCATCTCTTGTTCTCTAAGGGTGAACTTTTTGTATCACAAATCACATAGTTTAAGGGTACAATAATTTGTAGGCAGATTACATAATAGTTTGAAATAATTTATTGAATTGAACAAATGCTGATAAATGACGAATGCCAGATAGAGGTGCTCCGCTTCTCCAGTCCACACTTGTCAACGTACATTTCCATGGTTAAGTTGTCAATGAGCATATGATAGAATTGAGAGAGTCAATTAAGAAGCAGGGAAAATGAGAGTGCATCTAAAGTATATTGATAAGCAGGAGTTTAGTTAGAAAAATAAATCTAGTCATCCTTAACAAAATCTAGTCCTTAAAGGGTTATAATAAATGTGTCTTCGCCATCTGCACCACCAGCAAGTGGTGCTGGAGTCTTAATCCAGAATCCAGAAGAAAGGAAACACCATTAGATCAAGCTGCCACAGACCAAAAGTGCTTTGAGTAGAATAGGCAGAACTTGTGGTATTATTCATTGTGCTGTTTGATGAGTTGCTAAACTCCGGTGTTAGAGTCAGCAACAAGACTAACAAAAGGATTGCCGTTTGAACGACTTGAAGTTTAGGAGCCATGATGATGGATCTGCCTTTTCTAAGAGAAAATAAAAGCACAATCCCACTGTCATGATTAGATTGAAGAGTTATCATAGACTGTATTCAGTCATTTGGAATCGATTACACTGGTATGGTATTTTCTCCTGAGGTATGGACATTAGCTGTACTCACAGCTATTGAGATATTGATTCTAATTTAAATATGAAAATAGAAAACCAACGATTTCATTCAACAACGTTTTCCCACAGTCTTAATTTAGCCGATGAGCGTTGAATAACAAATGCTTTTACTCACCTGTCCTTTAGAGCTGAATGTGTGGGTTCAGAAGCGTTTCGGAAGTTGAGCTCACCACGACAGTGACCGTAATCTCTGTGCTTGCTTTCATTTTAATACCGTTAAGGGCACTGCCATAGGATAAAGGGTGGCCTGGCAAAAGATTTGCCTGGGTTAGTACCTCCCCTGATGACGAGCTGTGTTACACAGAAACGACTGACTTAAAGGCCAGCCTCGTTTCATTATAGTTTACAGCTATCATGTCAGCACCTGCAGTGCTATGCTAATGTTTCCCTATGATCACTATCAGATAAATGTATTTGCTGCAGATACTTCTTTTCTTAAGTGGTTCGGTGGTCACACCTCATCCACCTTTCACAGGTCAACACCTTTGTTCTCCAGACACTTTCGATACAAGTCTAAAAATGTTGCAACTGAAGATCATAAGGTGATTCCAGGTGCATTTGAAAACGTCCTAAATCATTGTGATTGGTCTATGGAGGAGCCTGTCACTGTGATTACCCAGCCATATGAAGGGTGGACGAGGATATCTGGGCTGTGCTTACTGTACTCTTGGGTACCATGGCTGTAAAGCACTCAGTCGGGCAAAACCTGCCTCCCTCCCTAACCCTTTAAATTGCAGCCTCAGAGCCCCAGTTGAGCCTGAAAGACAGCCATCTTCACCTGTCACAGCCTTGTAATAACGCATATGGCATAACCCACCAGCCTGATAGACAGTATTCTCAACCCTTTATTATTACAGCCTCCAATCTCCAGTACAGCCGGAAACACGGCCTTTTAATAGCTAGTTCAGTAACAGTTACCTGTTCTGCCAGAGGAATGTGAATGTTATTTATTTTCCACAGAATTGGCAAGTTTGTTGTTTATTTGGCATACAAAGAGAAAATTATGAACTATTCATTTTGCATAAATAGTATCCATCCATCTACAAAGAGTTAAAAGTGTTTCAGTTTATACAAGTCACCCATAATTTACCAAAATCAAACGCATACCCATTCCCTATGTTTTTTTTGTACTTGATCTGAGATACAAAACAAACAGAAGCGTCTGTTAATGGACAAGCATTATTCTGAAAGTTGAGCATTCACTTCGCCAAGTTGTGGATTTTTTTTGAAAGATTGATAGTATATTTCAGTAATTTATGGTAACGCAGCACATTCTAGTTATTTTTAATAGAAGATTGAAAGAAGATGCCTGCATTTTTCTAATCTTTGAGATAAGAGAATACATATCATGATAGGCAGTAACAGTCAGAACAATTTTTAAAGGAGAACCGTTCAGCCTCAGCAACGAGAGATTTCTCTTCTGTCATTGTCAGGTCTACATTCATTATTCTGACGTTGTATTTTCTTCTGGTGGATAGTCCAGTTGAAATCAAAAAGCTGTCAAGGCAGCCATTGTTAGTAAAACATTCAAAGTGACATATGGTGGGTTTTGGGCAGTAGGTCTGTGTCCTTTGCTCCTTGCTTTTCCATTTGTGGGCCTCTTGGCAGTAGACCGTGAGCGTATTGTTGTGCTTGTGTAGGTGGACTGCTCGTTAGAAGACGTGGCAGTCCAGGCCAACAGCCTCTGGTCCTCCCCTTCTTCATAAGTCCCTGGCTCAAGCAGCGCCGACTTGGCCAGGTATCCGGAGGTGACCACCGCTGCCCTGTCAGGGGGGGCGTCCTGCTCTCGCTCGCGTGCGTCAGCACCAAGAGGCTGCTCTGTGTATGAGGCATAGTGCCACTCTCCCCCCGGAGTCGCCACGTGGGCCTGCCCGCAGGTCGGCCGTGTGTAGCAGGGGCAGCCCATAATGAGCGCGGGACTCTTCTCAGCCCATTGAAGAAGCCTGGTGATATTCTCCTCTTCCTCACAAGCCCATGGGTTGTCCCCTAGTGTCAGCTCCTCCAACGCGGTCAACCTGTCGAACACGCCTTCCGGCACCCACGAAAAGCGGTTGGCGTGCAGGTAGAAGCGAGAGAGCCTGTGTAGCCGGTCCAGCGACCCCGACAGGATCTGCACAAGGTAGTTATGGGACACGTCGACGACCTCCACGTTATGAGGCATGTTGGTGGGCACCGTCCAGAACCGGTTGTGGCTCAAGTTGAGTGCGTGAAGGCTGGGCAGGGTGTTGTTGATGAAGACCACGCGCTCCAGCTCATTGTCTGACAGGTCCAGGACCCGCAGGTTCCAGTGGTAGGCCGTGTCGTTTTTGTCCAGGGAGCGCAGCTGGTTCCCGGCGGCGTGCAGCTCCCATAGGGCCCTGGGTAGGGCCAGCGGTAGGCGGTCCAGGTGGTTGTAGGAGAGGTCCAGGGTTCTCAGGTGGGCATAGTGGCTCAACTGACTGCCCACCACCTGTAAACTGGAAGGGAAAGGTGTGTTTGTAAAGGGGCTGTAGTTGGTTTATAGTCTTTCCCACCCTAATTGTTCCCCCATAGCATTCCTAGCTTTCTGTTTTTTTTTTTTTTTGTACTTCAAGCCATTTTGAGTGCAATACATAATAAAAAATATCTGCAAGCTTCATGTTTGCCAGTCAGATTAGCTGGGTCTGTGCTGCAGTTTACCTGTTGTGGGAGAGGTTGAGAGAGCGGATGTTGTGCTGTAGTCCGGGGGGCAGTTGGAGGAGGCTTTGCGAGGAGCAGTCCACCACGCGGTGCCCCCGACTGCAGGAGCAAACGGAGGGGCAGATGGCCCCCGCTGTTGACCAACACACGAACAACAGGAGGAGGCTAGCCGGCATGCTAGCACAGTGGGAGAGCATGGTGACGGCACTGTGGAGTGAGGGAAGGAAGTTTTAACCAAGACCAAGTTTAGCTTATTGGCCGGCACTTTTCTTTCACTCTCATAGTCCTGTGGGTTTGACATGACCCACCATAACGTTTTCATTTTCTATTTTGCTGCGTCAGATTATCCACCTCTTAAAAAACATAAAGAGAATGTAAAAACCTGCCCACTAACATTGGGACAGTGTCAATCTCATGGAATGTCGTTCACGTTGGATTTGGGTTGTTTTGAAATACTGCCACCGAACGGCCAGCTATGGATAGCAACAGCCTCCGACACTGGGGAGTTGACAGCCTTAGGGACATGGCACTAAAACACAGGCTCTTTGATTTAGTTCACGGATACACTAGACCTTACAGTGTTTAATCAGGAAGTGCATGTACAAACGGCGTTCCTTTTGAGCTCTGTCCCATAACCAGATTGGCTCCAGTCTCTCTTCTCTGAGTGTATGCTAGGCTGAGTGCTGGAGCTGTCCACTGCCTCCAGAAAGACCTTTTTGCCAGACAGCCTTGGTGCCGATCACAACGGGCCCAGTCATGCTTTCTGTGGAGCGGCCAGCTTGAAGCTTTGCCAGCAGGCTCACTTGCAAGCTATGTGGCTAGGAAATACTGCAGTGAGTGCAGGCAGCATACATTTAGCAGGGCACACACACACACATACACACACATATCTATCTCAGGCAACCCCCCCCCCCCACACACACACACACACACTCTCCCTGGGTGCCCTGACAAGAACGCTATTTGCTCTTAGATGTGTCTGTTTGTTTTGGCACCTTATTTATAGCAGTTTCATGGCACTTCTGTTTTCTCGAAAGTTCGTAGGCTTTACTGCACACACTAACAAAGCTAGATTAACCTGGGTGTTAGAATATCTTGCAAAGACCAATTCGAAAAACCATCATAGACTTCCTCTTCTAGTCATCAAGGTCTGATTACTTTGTTCTATTGCTAGTCTGCTTTTATGTGCACTCGTAACACCACAGACTCGCTGCTGTTAAGGAATCCATTAAGATTTGTCCTATACATAATGGAATAATAGCAGTTGCAGTAGCACAGCAAACGGGCAGTTCATTACTGAACACAGACAAATCACTGTTCTGCAGCCTGCTGCTGACCGAATGGATTCGACTGTCAAATAGATCATGCCCTGTATGAGTGCCTGGGTGTATGTGTTTATCCACCGTTCTTGAGTCCTTTTACTTTCCATGCTCTTGCTTTAACTCACCTCCTTTTTTTAGTTGGGCATCTCTTGTTCTCCTACTCCTTTTTCTTTTGTTTCTTTTTTTGTTTTTTTACACCATTTAATCTTTTTTTTCCCTTTTACTTTCCTGAGGGGTAGAAAATCCTCTTGGTGTTGACCTATTGCTAGTGACTGTTTTGGCTTGTTTTACGTTTGTGTAATCATTTGGATATTCAAAGAAATCCCTCTGTCGCTCTTTCTGCTTTGTAGCTGGGGTCCCTTCTCTCCTGCTCTCCTTTGCCTCCCTCTCTTCGACTAGGTGAAGTCTGTGTCTCTGCCGGGCTGTTGGCAATAGTCGTGTGCCGCTGGTCCCCCTAGCCACGTTTACAGCTGTGATGCTGCTGCAGTGTAAATAGTGCTGGTGCCTGGTGGGTCCTCCATACGAGGCGAGGAGCAGGGCGCTTTTCCGCCTCTGCAGCCCGCTGCTCAGTTCAGCTCACTGCAAAGAGGAGAGGGGTCTCTAACAGCAGCAGCAGCAGCAGCAGCAGCAGCAGAAGGAGAGAGGGAGGGATGAGGTGGTACAGAGAGAGGGGGGGGGATAAGACGAAAGAGAAGCGATCGGGGAGATGGAAAGAGGGATGAATGGAAAGAGGAGGGACTGAGAGAAGGAGATTAAAGTGGAGGAGAGAGAGTTGCAGCATCCTGCTTTACTGCTGTAGATTATTGGATGGAGGGGTTGGTCCAGGGGATGGGAGGGTGGGGGGAGAAATGGGGGGGGGGTATTTGGGGGT
>JAVQJS010130401.1:0-10700 GCA_036024795.1 Galaxias rostratus | reverse complement strand
GTTGCTACTCCAACCTGCTAGTTAACCAGGCTGGGGTTTAACCATGTATCCTGTCTTAGAGGCTACTACAACCTGCTAGTTAACCAGGCTGGGGTTTAACTATGTATCCTGTCTTAGAGGCTACTACAACCTGCTAGTTAACCAGGCTGGGGTTTAACTATGTATCCTGTCCTAGAGGCTACTACAACCTGATAGGCTGTGTTATAACCATGTATCCTGCAGCCTGCCACGTAACTAGACAGGTTTAAACCATGTATCCTGTCCTATGGGGTACTACAACCTGATAGTTAACCAGGCTGGGTTTAAACAATGTACAGTGCACTTAATTTCTTTCTTTACAAACACTTTTTTGAATAATAAAACTTTGAAATTAAAGAATTTGTCAGGTTGAATGTTCAAGTTTTATCTTAAGTCTATACGATGAATTAATACACAACGTATTTAATATCTGTGGTCTCTACTGCTTTGTGTGTAACACCATGATATACAAAGGATAGAATGGTATCATATCCATCCATTATCAGAACCGCTTATCCTATGCAGGGTCACGGGGAGCTGGAGCCCATCCCAGCTGACTTCGGGCGAGAGGCAGGGTACACCCTGGACAGATCGCCAGTCCATCACAAGGCTAACACATAGACATACAATCTCTCACACACACATTCACACCTACGGACAATTTAGAGTGACCAATTTACCTGCATGTTTTTGGAATGTGAAAGAAACCTGAGTACCCGGAGAAAACCCACGCTAACACGGGGAGTACATGCAAACTCCACACTGAAAGGCCCTCAGGTGGGATTCGAACTCAGGACCTTCTTACTGTGAGGCAACAGCGCTTACCACTGCGCGACCGTGCCGCCCGGTATCATATCCATTATTCCATATTCCAAGATGGGCACTTCAAAAAGACAAGGTAGTTTCAGAGCTCCTTTCCCATACAGATCCAGGTTACCATGACAACGTGGCACCACTAGCCATTTCACAGTGTAAAAGCTGACTCTGCTTTCCAGCGTCAGTGATGGCTGCATCATCCACTGTCAGAGGACACACGAGGCTGGGTCGAGATCCAAACTGTGGGCACTATAGTTCTATCTTACCTGGCAACCCTGACTTCTCAATGATCTCTAGGCCTCTGTTCAGTCCTATCCTTACTACCTCCACCTGCTCTAAGTCTTTAAGGGTAGCTGTGAGGGTTGTGACTGTATCTGTCCAGTAGAGGGCGCTGCAGGGCTGTGGTGGGGAGACCTGCTGCTGACTAATTCCATCACAACCCTCACAGTAGCGTTGTACCATTTTCTGAGACTTTTCTACAGGCCTCTTCTCAATTACAAGTGGAATTGGATCTTCATCTATGAAGATGTTTCACACAAACTGATTTGCATCTGAATTTGTTTGGTTTTACTCCCAATCCCGCCCATTTAAGGTCATCATTTAGTTTGCTTAGTCTTTTGTACAAGATGCAGTTATCAATATTGTCCTTTATCATCCATAAATCCTTGAATGGGATGGAGATAGATAACTGAATAAAGACACTCCTGCCCTTCCACCCGCCATCCACCCACCTGATGATTCGGCCATGGTGCCAATCTACAGACGTTCCCATTGGGTGGTATTACCAGTAATATACTTTATATTACATTAAATTAATAAATGATCTTATGGTTATAGATACGATCTCTTGTAATGTGTGCTCTGGTCCAGAGGAGCTGACGTTTCTCTATCCTGTGCTGCCCAGAGACAGCCAGTTAAGATGGCTGACCACGAGAAACACCATGTTACTAAACTGGTTCAACTAGACACAGACTGACAATGCGCTAATCTTTCACATTGAAAATAGAAAAATGTTTTAATGTACAACTGTTTTGAACAATGTAAAACAATATCAATCACAAACGTGTTTAAACTTGGCAGTGAACAAATTAAAATCAAATGTTAGAGAAGGAAAGGGGAATGCTGCTTTCTCTTTATACCTCAAGCAACTATTTTAAAACTGCTAAAACAAAAGCTAAAACATCTTCATTGGAATTTTTTCAGTTTTAATTTACAATTAATTTACCTTTTCATCATCTTTTAAAATTGTACAATCGCTGGTACAAGCAGTGTGTCCTAACGATGCCTACCACTATGCTGCAGCGGTCTCAGCCCAGTGTCTGTCTCCATGCCATCTCCACATCCCATCTCCATGGAAACTATTATGGGATGGGCATAACACTAATCAGACAACCACCAACGTCTTTTTGTTGCTGTGAAACAGAATAGAGAAGCAGCCGGAAGTCCTGTAGGGCTGGAAGGGGGTTCTGGGACAGGGGGTTCTGAAACAGGGTGGTGGAGCAGGGGGTTCTGAAACGGGGTTCTGGAGCAGGGGGATGCTGCTGGTCCGACGGTCAGTGCTTGTTGTTGGTCTCCTCCTGGGCCGAGCTGGAGATTCCGTTCTGGTTCTGAGTGGAGCCAGAGCCCAAGCCGTATAATCTCCCACAATACTTAGCGTCATCTATGTTGTCTTCAAAGAACAGCTGGATTCAGGAAGATAGAAATGAGTTAGAATGAAAGTGGGTTGGGTTAAGAGTCAGAGTAGAGTGGGTTAAAATCAAAGTGGGATGGGTAAGAAACAGGGTCAGAGTGGGATGGGTTCGAGTCAGAGTGGGATGGTTTAGAGTCAGAGTTGGATGGGTTAGAGTCAGAGTCGGGTGGGTTAGAATCAAAGTGGGATGGGATAAGAGTCAGAGTGGGATGGGTTAGAGTCAGAGTAGAGTGGGTTAGAAACAGGGTCAGTGTGGGTTTGAGTCAGAGTGGGATGGGTTAGGGTTAACGGGTCATATCGGACAGTATAAGGGGGGCCTGACTGAGGTCTGGACTCACGTCTTTCATTCTGAAGAAAGCCATCCCCGTGAGCAGGGAGTCGGACCCTGCCTGGTGCTGTCTGCCGATTCTCTTCAGCTCTAACTGGTCAGCCACTTCCTGCAGACCCCCCTACACACACACACAAACACACACACACACACACACTTAAGTTAGGGTAATGTAGTGTGTACCTTTAAGTTAGGGTAATGTAGTGTGTACCTTTAGGTTAGGTAGTGTGTACCTTTAAGTTATGTAGTGTGTACCTTTAGGTCATGTAGTGTGCACCTTTAGGTCATGTAGTGTGTACCTTTAAGTTAGGGTAATGCAGTGTGTACCTTTAGGTTAGGGTTAGGTAGCGTGTACCTTTAGGTTAGGGTTAGGTAGCGTGTACCTTTAGGGTAGGTAGTGTGTACATTTAGGGTAGGGTTATTTAGTGTGTACCCTTGAGTTAGGTAGTGTGTACCTTTAGGGTAGGTAGTGTGTACCTTTAGGTTAGGGTTAAGTAGTGTGTACCTTTAGGTTCTTGCAGCTCTTCATCAGGTACTTGACGTCGTAGATGGCCGGGAAGAAGAGGTTCAGGATCTGGAAGAACTCATGTTCCTCCTCTGGGAGCCGAGTGTCTGTCAGCAGCTTCACCAGGTAGCCAAAGTCATAGCCACTGTACAAAGACCAAAGGTCAGACACCAAAGTCATAGCCACTGTACAAAGGCCAAAGGTCAGACACCACCGTCATAGCCACTGTACAAAGACCAAAGGTTCAGAGGTCAGACACCACAACAGCTTCACCAGGTAAACTAATAATAATGATACATAGATATACACTCACTGGCCTCTTATTAGGTACACCTGTTCAACTGCTTGTTAAAACAAATCTAATCAGCCAATCACATGGCAGCAACTCAATGCATGTAGGCATGTAGACATGGTTCAAACAGAGCATCAGAATGGGGCAGGAAGGTGATTGAAGTGATTGTGAACATGGCATGGTAGTTGGAACCAGATGGGCTGGTCTGAGTATTTCACAAACTGCAGAGGTTCTAGAATTTCCACGCGACTATCTCTAGGGTTAACAGAGAATGGTTTGAGAAAACAGGGTATTTATAAGAAGCTAGTTACCTATGGAAGGACCAGAGTATTTATAAGGAGCTAGTTACCTATGGAAAGACAGCCACTTGACGTTCTCACAAAGCACCAGTCCAGACGTCATCAGCATCTCAGCAAAGTACAGCGTGTCGATGCCTTCCTCTTCGTGCTTCTTAAACTGGAGGCCAGAGTTCTGTAGCAGGTCAATGGAGTCCTGGGAGTACATGTCCTCTCTGCACAAAGACAATACACAGAGTTATCTAGGTTCTAAAAGGACCCCAGATACAGTTACCCAAGTTCTAACAAGACCCCAGACACACTAATCCAGGTTCTAATCCAGACACGGTTATAAAGGTTTTAACAGGACCCCAGAAACAGTTATCAAGGTTCTAACAGGACCCCAGAAACAGTTATCAAGGTTCTAACAGGACCCCAGACACAGTTATCAAGGTACTAACAGGACCCCAGACACAGTTATCAAGGCTCTAACAGGACCCCAGACACGGTTATCAAGGTTCGAACAGGACCCCAAAAACTGCTATGCAGGTTCTAACAGGACCCCACCACACACAGGGTTATCCAGGTTATAAAAGGACCCCAGACACAGTAATCCAGAATCTAACAGGACCCCAGATACAGTTAAACAGGTTCTAACAGGACCCCAGGAAAAGGGTTATTCAGGTTTGAAACAGGACCCCAGACAGGAGGGAGGACTGAGAAGGGAGTCTGCAGCGTTGACCAGCCAGCTAAGGGCCCTATCTAAGGAGTCTATAGTGAGGCCACAGACCAACTATAGGGCCCTCTCAGGTAGTCTGCAGTGGGGGCACACAGACCAGTATGCTAAAAGCATCATAGCCCTTAGACTGTCTCGGGTCTGCAGACTAGCCCTTAGACTGTCTCGGGTCTGTAGACCTTCACTAAGTAACAGCAGGGTGCAGGGACGTACGTCAGGTTGAATTTGAAGTTGAACTGCCAGGTGGTGGTTCCTACAGGGTACTCCCCCTTCTCGTTCATGAAGGACAGCCCCAGCTGGATGATCTTCAGCAGGTCCACGTTGCAGCGCAGCAGCTGGTACTGGTAGTCCACAGTGCTGCGGAACTCCCCGATGGGACGAACCACCACACCAGGGAACTCCGTGTCCTACAGAGGGTTGGGGTTACATTAACACTCAGGTAACACCGGAGATTCTGTGGTACATTTCTGCTCCTTCTCCTTCAGCAGACATTAACAGTGGCACACAGATATGTTTCTGCTCATTCTCTTTTAGCAGACATCAACAGTGGCACACAGAAGCCCCACACTAAATGCACGTTGCTTACTGATAACTCACATTCACTTGCTGAACACAAAATTGAAATCGCAATAATGTGGACTTATTTTAAGTCATACGAGCACATTAGAAGATTACACGTCTTAACCACCCCCACCACTTCCCCGTCTCTCACCATGGCAATGAAGTTGTAGCTCTGAATAATCTGTCTGATCTTCCTCATTTCCTCCTCCACGTTGCTTGCCCATACCTCACAGATAATTTGACTGGTATCTGCAAGTGCGGCTGGCATTTTAACAAGTTGAGGCAAGACTGGGAAACCCAATCAACTTCGCAGCACTGTCCAGGGTCTACTGGTGAATTAATTCAACTGTCAGAATGAGAAAGAGAGGGCACGTTAGATTTTTCACTTAATAAATTTCCAGCATAGCACTTTGATGACTGAAGACTTTCAGGTGTCTCCCCCTACGTATGCACGCCTTCGTAAACTGCGCGTGCGCATTTACTTCAAAACAAAGGTTTTGAAGCGCATTCTGAACAGTAATTTTTCCATGTGAAAATGGGCTGCAGTACTTTAAAGTGTTAAAAAAGCATTTACTGCGAAGCACATTGTTGCCATTTTAAGCAGTAATTTCTCCCTGTCAAAATGGGCAACCTCATACTATTCAATTGAGGAAGCCCATAAGCTAAATTTTTCAGTTGTATTCGTTTAAATTTTTCCGTTGTATTTGCTCATCTGTGCTACCGGCAGAACACCGGCAGATATGGGCAACCTAAGCTTGCGTTAGCTATGCAATTAGTCTGAACTCCTAAGCAGTTGCACAATTTATAAAAAATTACTGAAGTTACAAGGAGTTACATTCGATTATTGTACTGTCACTTAACTGTGGCAAACACGACACAACCGAAATGTGTAGCGTTAACATGATTTGGTGACCAAGTTCACCTTATATTTGCAGTACGAGTGGATGAGTTCAACTAACAATAACAAAAACGTAAAGCTTGGACATTATTTTGGTCCTCCGCAGTGTACATGCAGTATGTATGTTAATTTCGCGTTATCTCGGAATTAAACTGGATGTGGTATTCAAGCCAATAAGCTAAAGCATGGCCAGGTGTACGACACAACGGCGCTAAAACAGCTAACAGTGGCTGCTAGATGCTTTAGCTACGTCAATGCTAACGTAAATTAGCGTTGCGAGAAAATTCTCCAACAAATTCAGCTAGAGTAGTGACGTTACACGTTTGTGAAGGAAGAATTACTGTAACCTCAGAACGAATAATCATTACTTACTTAATACGTTTGGTTTTGATTGGATTCAGCTAGCTTGCTAACAGCTAACGTCGACAACGGTGGCTGTGTCGGTCCATCGGAAGTAAACAGTATGTATATAGACCATTCACGACTAGGCTTTCGCAGTAAGAACATGTATCACTCAGTCACAACGGCAGAGGGCACTGTTCTTCTTCCTCCTCTCTGGGATTTATGGCGGGTCCCAATCATCATAAATATGTGCATAGCGCCACCTGTTGTATCGGAGTGTGTAACATCAGGGATTCAAACACTGTTAATTTTGTCTCAATCGGGAACACGGGGAGAGAGCCTTGCACTAATTTCACGTTTCCCCACCAGTCCCTACATTTCCATCCCCTTCCTAACTCATTGACCTTATCAAGCAAGATACTTCTCCCAGAATCATGTTTGCCAAATTCCGTTATGGCAAGCTCGACATTTTCAATTACATTACATGTAACACATTAATCAGATATACACTTTGTCGTCAAATAAGGAGTTGCTTTTAATTCGGTGCGTACATATCTTAACCTCGGAAACATCACATCACATCAATTAGGTTCTGCATTATGTATGTTTGTGTCTGTGTTCACATCAATTGACTTCCGTATTTTGTGTGTGTTCCCATCTTTTGACTTCTGTATTGTTTGTGTGTGTGTGTGTGTGTGTGTGTGTGTGTGTTTGTGTATTCACATCAATTTACCAATTTACTTCTGTATTGTGTGTGTGTTCACATCTTTTGACTTCTATATTGTTTGTGCATCTGTGTGTGTATGTTCATATCTATCAACTTCTGTATTTTGTGTTCACATTTATTGCATTTTGTATTTTGTGTGTGTGTGTGTTCACATCAATTGACCTCTGTATTTAGTGTGCGTATGCATGTGTGTGTGTGTGTGTGTGTTGGGGGTGGGGGGTGCGGTGGTGTCATCATCACAACCAGATTTTCTGAGCTTGTGTATGAGGCACTGGACTTGACACTACAAGATCCTGATCCGCTGCTGAAGCAACAGGAGATGACCTTCCTTTCTCCACCTCGCCTCCACTCGCTTTCGTCCACTTCTATTAGAGAACTCAAATCAAATCACTGCGATATCACAAATTATGTCTTAGACATAAGAAGTATTTTGGGCTGCACGTGTCTGTTCAATCACCCAAGGTAACAAACGACATCCTGTTCTGTCTCTGGCTTTCTGAGGTCGGCACCGCACAGGTCAACACTTTACGGATTCTTAAGCGGTACTTACAAGAAGAAATACTACCAATGAAAAAGTATCGTGGCTTATATTTTTCATGTCAATAAATATGGGCTGGGCCCTGCGACGGACTGGCGACCTGTCCAGGGTGTACCCCGCCTCTCGCTCGAAGTCGGCTGGGATAGGCTTTAGCCCCCCGTGACCTGGCATAGGATAAGCGGTTCTGATAATGGATTGATGGATGGAAATATGGGGTGGTCATTGGCGGTGGCTTTTTCCAACTTGTCAGTTTTTCATAAAACTTTCAGTTTTGTTCTTTCTCCATTCTAGTCCTAAACAAACGACGTCTGGGGTGGCAGAGCAACGGTGAGCGAATGCAGTCACACAGCGAATAAACCCTGTCTTAAACTACAGTGTTTCAATCAGAGAAAAGTTCTGATAAAACAGTTTATTCAAAGAGCATCCGATATCTCCTGACAGTTACAGTCTCGTCACATAGAAAGCAGGAAAGCTGGTGTACGAATCCCACATCGCCACGACAACTCACATAGCCGCCACGACAATACTGGTCGTTTGTTCTGAGAATATAAAGACTAAACGGTAAGACATCATCTAGGTCCATCGACATACACCTAACCATAATGAACATAATAGAACAAGCATAAAGGGATTTATACATGAATTATAATCGTATGAATGTGATGGTGCATGTTGGGTTGCTCAGCCAGGACTCCACCATCTCCTTGAGCATCTGGGCACCTAGCTGGTTAACACTGTAGGGAGGGTGCTTTGCTGGGTAACACTGTAAGCAGCCCCTAACCCTAACCCCTGCTGGAGGAGCCTCAGGAGGGTGAGTCTATTGTTGGACTGCCTGACTCATCAGCACGGAGGCCATGGTGATGCGCAGTGGCTTCAGCGCTCACTCAAGGCTGGGGGAGCTCGGTGCTCGGCTGGTCAGGCCTGGCTGAGGTCTGTGCTGTGCTGAGCTGAATGTGAGAGACCTCTAATACAGGAAGGAGCAGCTGAAAGGCATCCTGGATGTACGACGCACTGTTGGAGGCCTGGGGACCAGAGGGAGTAGGGTGAAACACACACACCCACACACACATACCCACACCCACACCCATGCACACACACACACACCCACCCACCCACACCAACACCCACACACACCCACGCGCACACACACCCACGCGCACACACACCCACGCGCACACACACCCACGCGCACACACACACACACACACCCACGCACACACACACACACACACACACACACTAATACCCCAGTATTCCATGAGGAGGGAATGTGGATACAGACCTCCAGAAACACTCCTGTTATCAGAGGGTTAAGTACATCTCCCTTTTCATTGGTCTGGGGAGAAAAACATAATCAGATGACATTTTATAATGGGGCAAACACGTTAGACCCACAGGGGGGCTTTAGCAGTGGAGTTCATTAAATAGATATTTACTTTGGCTTTATCTTACCCCTATGGCCGTCAAACAGGAGGTGAACTTCTTGGAGAGCCAGGAGATTTCTTTACATAGAACTATGGTTACCCTACAGGGAATAAACACAGCCGGTACGTCAGGAACTATGGTTACCCTACAGGGATTAGACACAACCTGCTTACTGTGTCAGACTGTGTTAGCATTTGTGCTGTTTACTGTGTTAGTGTTGGCACTGGTTACTGTGTCAGACTGTGTTAGTGTGTGTGCTTATTACTGTGCCAGACTGTGTTAGTGTGTGTGCTGCTTACTGTGTCAGACTATGTCAGACTGTGCCAGACTGTGTTAGTGTGTGTGCTGATTACCGTGTCAGACTGTGTTAGTGTGTGTGCTGCTTACTGTGTCAGACTATGTCAGACTGTGTTAGTGTGTGTGATGCTTACTGTGCCAGGCTCCGGGCCTGCTCATGCAGGGGTATAACCTGTGTCTCTCCAGTCAGGAGGATGTGCTCTGCCAGCTTGTGAAACGTCTCAATGGAGCGAGCAGTCAGCTCAGCCAGGCTTCTGATGGCCCCAGAGTGGACCTCCTAGTGGACAGAGTAACACCAGTCACTGTTAGCACAATAACACGAGTCACTGTTAGCACAATAACACGAGTCACTGTTAGCACAATCACACGAGTCACTGTTAGCACAATCACACGAGTCACTGTTACCACAATGACACGAGTCACTGTTAGCAGAGTAACACGAGTCACTGTTAGCAGAGTAACCGAGTCACAGTTATCCAGTGGTCAGAGTAAAGGTTAGGGATAGAGCAGGTGGTCTTTGGGTTCTGTTAGTAGTTCATACAATCTGAGGCTCTTCGTTTGTAGCCAATAACTTTAATATCATCTTCCATGTTTAGGCATCAAGTGGATCTAGGAGTGAAGTGGCTGCATCATTATGATAACCATCCATTCCCCGACGCCTTTCCAGGACCAGCTCGGGGTGGCAGCATGCTAAGCAGGGCAGTTCAGACATCGCTGGTCACCTTTCGGCTCATCTCCTTCTCCACCATCACCGTCCAGTGCAACGCATGCATTACTGCTGACACTGCACCAATCCACCTGTCAATCTCACGCTCCATCTTACCCTCGAGCCAATAGAACCACATCATCTG
Source organism: Galaxias rostratus (assembly GCA_036024795.1). Classification (NCBI taxonomy): domain Eukaryota; kingdom Metazoa; phylum Chordata; class Actinopteri; order Galaxiiformes; family Galaxiidae; genus Galaxias; species Galaxias rostratus. The sequence continues at coordinate 401 of JAVQJS010130401.1, read as the reverse complement.
CAGAGCAGAGAAGCGATTCTGAGGTTCCAAAACCGGACACCCTGCGATTCTATCCAGGAAACTCCAGAACAGAACCGGTGGTCTGGGTCCAAGCCTGAATCCCTGTCCGCTCAGTGTAATGACTACAGTGTATATTCTTTGACAGAGAGTACCCGTACCTCCACGGTGTGTGTTTGAACTCCTTCCTCTGCCTCCTGAACCCGAGTCATCTCAGCCATTTGCTCACAGGCACCCCTGCTGGCCTGGAGGACACACCACAGGAGCAGGGTTGCAATATGGACGTCATGTTTGAACTCATCACACTCAAATTCAATCATATAATTTCTATTTAAAACTGAATTAAAGTTCCTTAATATAATACTTTGGTACCACACACACACACACACACACACACACACACA
>JAVQJS010130398.1:0-22219 GCA_036024795.1 Galaxias rostratus | reverse complement strand
CACACACACACACACACACACACACACACACACACACACACACACACACACACACACACACACACACACACACACACACACACACACACACACTCGCACAAACCTCCGTGTCTCTGCTGGAGAGCCCTGTGTAACGCCTGTGCCTACCCGGAGTGCTGCTCTCCTAGTGGGGGACTGGGGCGAGCGTACCCCTGCTCCGCGGCGCTTCGTGTGCCTCTCATCCCCACACCTGCTCAGCGAGTCTGAGCAAACACGCGCACACATGTGCACAGAAGGGGACCAAATCAAAGCGGGATTAGGAAAGGCAATCAGGGCGGATTCATTATGGATGCCGTTGGCGCCGTGCGCCGCCTCGTCCTGCCAACTCTGTGTGGCCGCCCCTCACTTCCTCAGCCGGTGGGAAGGGTGAAGGTGTCACACACCACACGTGGATGGGGGGAGGGGGCGAGGCAGCCTAGCAGGAGACAGTGGACTCCAATGTATTTTCCGCCACGCTGCCCCCACTAGCATTACTCCCACCTGTCAGCCTGAGTGCCGAGCGGCGCTGAGCTACGTGACGCGTTCAGGCTCCCTGGCAGCTCTGCTCTAGCTGTCCGGGTCCGGGGAGGGGGGTTGACACAGTGGGAGGGAGGGACGTGGAATGGAGGATAAGGGGTTCAATCCCCTCCCTGGCTGCTCCACACGCTGTGGATCTTCTCCAGGCAGGCGCCCAGCTGCACGAGCCTCAAATCCCCTCCGTGCAGTTCTGCGGGCCCTCCCGGGGATTGCCACATCGCGCTCTGCTATGAACGCTCAGAGTTGATTTACTATTAATTAGCACTTGCAGAACAGTGCAAGTGTGTTCAGGCTTCCATTTCACTTTCAGAGTCTGCATGTATTATGAGATGGTGTTAAAATAAACGGGGTGGGTGTGTGTGTGTGTGCGAGTGCGTGCATGTGCATGTAGAGCCCGTCAGGTCCACAAACGCGTCCGTTGTGCAAGTGGCTAACAACACACTCTCTATTTACTCAGAGGAATTAGGCAGGCTTTTACCAGTGACGCGAGCGGGGCGCCAGACCCCTAATTCATTAGTTAAAAGGCAGCCTTATAAATTCCCCACTTTGAATATTTCCAACGTGCTATTAAAAGTGCGACGAGCCCAGCACGGTCCTATTGCCCATTAGAGCTTTCAATAAATGACAACCTGCATTGGGCGGAAGATAAAAAAGCTTGGGGCTTCTTGGCCTGCCTTTCAGCGCCGTCCTAATGGCACGTAGAGGCTTATTAGGCCTGGTGCGCCGGCGCTTTAGAGGAGCGGGCCCACTCTGCCTCCCCCCTGCTCTCCAAACACCAAGAGGAGGAAGAGGAGACGACGACATTCTCTTTCATCCACTTTGGTTGAGTATTCTGTCACCCAGAACTTTTAGGGGTTGTTTTTTTTTTGTATCATCATCATCATCATCTTCATCCGCTTATTTTTTTTTGTAATGGTTCGTAAAAGGAAACGTTATTGATTAACGCTCTGTAAAACACCACAGAAAACTTATCTCTCGCTGGTATCCTGCAATTGATTGTATCCCGTCGGACTGACCAACAGGAAATGAACTCCTGGGGGAGACATAAATCCTCTTTGTCTTTCCAAACTCATCCCACTTAGTGGTTTGGGGAACACCAACCAATCGGCACGCATTGAAGAGAGTTTTTATATCGATCAACTAAAGTGATAGGAGGGCTTCTCCGTGACAGAGAGAAAAGGGGTTCCTGCTTTTCACTGATACACGTCTGACAAAATGTCCATCTAAACCTAAATCAAATGGTAATTTGCAGAATGGTCGCAGTTTTGCCAAGCCAAGCTGTTTTTCTGCTTGTGTAGATCATGTGTGTGTGTGGGTGTGTTTGTGTGTGAGAGAGAGAGTGTGAGTGAAAGTGCATGCATAGAATATCTCCCTCCATTTAGGTAGCTTTCTCCCACATCTCCTGTTCCCTGACAGGGTTTGATGTTGTGAGGCAGCTCCTAAAAGCCTAAACGTCAAGTGTCGTTACGTTTTCCACTTGTTTTTTTTATCTTGCCATTCACAGTCACTTAGCTAGGTACGGGGGCAGCTAAACGCTAAAGGGCCAAGGCCTGGCCAGGGGATATGGAGGAGGTAGAAGACCCAAGGTCAACGCGGCAGAGAGAGAGCCTTATTCCCAGCCCCCCCGTGGCCACGCTGGTCTCAGCTCCACATCCTGCAGGGACAGAATGAGCTCAGAAGAATATAAACGCTTCAAAGCAACGGAGCAACGTGCTCTCTATTCTTACCCACGTAGAGCCAAGCGGTAGACCGTCTGAGCCAACCAGGTCCCACCTGCTCTCACAGGAGCAGTGGAAAGTGTCCACGCAGATGTGGAGTCCGTCTACACACCATAGTGCTCACAGTGAGGGGCTGCCGAGGCCAGCCTGATGATGATCGCGACTGACAGACTGTGAGGGGGCCAGAGGACAAGCCAGGCCCCACACGGACACACACGCATGCACACAATCTCACACACACGCACGCAAGCACGTACACACCCGAAGCCGAGGTCGCAACAACAAAAAATGAGCGGCGGCGGCAGCAGCGACGCAGCCATTACGAATCCATCCGTTCATCTATCTGTCATGGCCACGGATCCCACATTTGCAAGGTGACGCGCACGCACACAAACACACACACAGCAACACACACACACACACACGCACGCACGCAGGCACGCACACATGAAAACAAACATATGCACACCACACCCCGCATGACCCATGCTTATGATGTCCATCATCTTGAGTGACGGATAGATCAACAGGGGCAAACACGTTACACGAATGTGCTCGAAGCGTGACACAAGCATTTCCCGTGGTTTACCGTGAAACCTGGGGGAGGGGATTCTTACACACATTATGTAAATCGATATCCAACGCTTACCATCAAAGATATTATGCAGTGTCCAGTTACCTTGTCAAGGTAGGACGTGTGGGGGGTTGTGCGGCTGTCACCCGCCCCTGTCCTCTAACCACAACACGCGACGCTCAAACCCAGAGGAGGGAAGTGAACACCTGGCAGCATAGACCAGAGGCCGGCTGAACCCCGCTATTGGCTGAGAGAGGTTTTGTGGGCCTGTCAGTCGAGCTGTCCGTCAAACGGAGAGGCCATTGTGACTGCTGACAGCTGGCTGAGAGCTACAGCACTTCCATTAAGAGGGAACATCACTCACTGGCCATTACAGCGGCCGGCCTCCTCCCTGCTCTCTGGGATGGGAGGCACTGGCTGTAGCCCCGGCAATCACACGCTCGCCTGACAAGGGAGGCAGACACGCGGGCAAAACGCCGGCACTTCCAAACCAAAGCCAAAACACACACTCTGCCAGTGGGTCCTCGACGCCTAACAGACAGTGTCCCTCACCTCGTCCAGGTCGGAGACGTAGACCACTTTCTCCTCGGCGCCAAGGGACATGGGCTCGTTGGGCGGGATGCCCACCTCCTCGTACATCTTGTTGTTGTCCCTGCTGATGCCCTCGGGCAGAAGCATCTGGATCACAGCACACAAAACACAGGGAGATGACATCAGCACACTGCATTAGCAGGTGAACATAAAAACTCTCCCTTGATCAAAGCATACACACGCTTATCAACACAGACATTATTTATGGCACATATTAGGATATCATATAGGGAGGCATAATATTTGATATGTGTAGCAATCCACTCCTCTGTATCCTTTTTGTTGAGTTGTGAAAACACTCAGAGTGAATGGCTAGACACCCTGTGAAGGAAAATGCTAATGAGCGATATTAAAGAGGCGACATCATAAAGGAGGGATTACAGAGAAAGGAGTATGGGTAACCTGGAGGGAGCCGGGACATAACGAAGTAGCAGACTTCTGAGAAGCTGGGTGAATAACAACCGCCCTGAGATACTAAACAGACCTCAGTTGTCACGACCCCAAACGACCTCAGGAGCGTCAGAGTGGCACAAGGCCTTGACTCTATGCTCTATCTAGGACAACCATACAAGGAGCGGGGCCTGACCTTGGCTCCTCCCACGAAAGCGGGCGTCTTGGCGGCCTCGGCGTAGCAGTCGTAGACGTTGGGGTAACGGATGCGCTCGTACACGCGCTCCCGGCTCAGCACGGGCGAGCGCCGCGCCGTCAGCAGCGCCTGTTCCCTGTGCACACGTTCACCAAACTTTATTAACACGCTTGACAGGACGGCGAGCACCAAAGGTCCCCCTCTCACAGTGGCCTGAACACATCCGGAACTACTATGACCGTAACATATACTGTGTAAGGCCTTGTAAACTGTGATGGTGGTGGGGAGGAGAGTTAGCACACTTCAGATGAAAATAGAGTCCAATTATTTCCCAACCTTTTGAGTTGTGATGAAAAATGTGTTGGGGTGCATGTTTCCATGAAGAAAAAGGGAGTTCAGAGGGGATGATGAATATGTTAGTACAAGAGAGAACTTGAGGGGCTGCGAGTGTGCTGCAGCGGTCTACCTCTGTACTCTCAGCTCCTTGGGGTCGAAGTAGAAGGAGGGGTCTGCCGCGTCCACGTCCTCCACGCGCTTGTCCCTCTTCTTGTCCCTCTTCTCCTCCCTGCGGCTCATCTTCATCAACTGCTTCTCCTGCTCCGACAGGATGGTCACCTGGCAGCCGTAGGCGGGCTTGCTGGTCTCCCCGCCGGCCTTGCGGCTGCCATCTGCGAATGCACACGAGGAGAAAGGTGATTCAGCCAAACTCTCCTCTGAAAGTGATGCATTAAAATTCAAACCCCTATGGTACATAGCTTTTGTATGGCAAACACGGTCCATGCAGTGGAGGCCAAAAGATATTGGCACCATTGCGGCTTTTCAGCATTGACAAAATTATCGACGCCCTGACTTCATATTTTAGAGACAGGCGTTGGCAACAAATAACTTCGATCAATCATTCCCTGTAGCTACGGCAGAGCATCCTACATGTCTCCAAGGGCACTTTGTCCCACTCCTGCGCTGTTTCATTCCCACCACCATTCTAACAATCCTTTCTTAGGCCCACCTGTCTCCTGCGACCACGACAGAAGCCTTGAGCTTCCTGATTACATTACATAAACAGAAAAACAAGAATTCCGAGGTCTCTAGAGAGGGATTGGCAGGCATGAGATTTTCTTTCGGAACTTTTTCCTTCGACCTTTCCTCCACTCAAACTGGTTAAAGTGTGCTCTTAGACGACAGGGGCTCACTATGACTGAGCATAATTCCAAAGTGAAGGAAAATCTCCTGCTTAAATTACGTATTTATAAATGTCTAACTGGTGCATCCGCCTTAAAGAAAAGTCAACAATTCTTTGGGCGTTAAGTGTGAATAAAACCCACACAGCCCAAAAGTTGAGCTTTTGGTGTGTGTGTGTGGGGAGGTGAGATGGATACCCAGGGCTAAAAGATCGGCCTGGCTGTCTGAGGCACAACAGCTCAATAAAAGGCAGAATTGCTCTTGAAAACAGATGAGCTCTGATGATTGCACGGCGGCCTGGCCTGATTGTCTGAATGATCTCTTCTTTATCTCGTCTAACGGCTCTACCTGCTGCCCCCCCCTCCTCCTCCTCTTCCTCCCCGGCTCTGCCCCGCTCCCATTACCGCCCCTGCTTTGCTCCACTACTTCACTCTCCCTGCCATACGAACACACATACACGCATACACGCGCACACACACACAAACGCACACACAAGCATGCACGCACACACAATGTTGTTCCACTCGCAATGCACCAATTCCTCTGTCTAAGTCATTCTCCCATCCTCCACTTTCCCCTCTCTTTCTGGGTGCCATCATCCCTTGTTATTTCTCCCCTCTCCAGCAGTGATTGCCTCCAAATCTTCTGACTGGTTTTCTAGAATCTAACTTTGACGCACTCCAAGACACAGGCAGTGACCAAAACATAGGCTTATGCACAGCCTACACTCACAAACAGGCTCACAGAGACACATGCTTGCGCCCTACGTTTTCCATCGCACTCTATTTATCACAGGCAGAAACTCACGTTTTGAGAGACATGCACACACACCCACACACACATGCCGGGACGATGGGAGGTTATCAATGGCAGGTTGTGGCTGTCAGCTCCCCAGCTGGCCGGAGGCCCCAGTGTGTTGCCCTGCTGCTGGGCCGGCTGCTGCTGCTGCTGTTGCCGGTGCCACGGGGAGCCAGGGGCCGTCTGGAGCGGGCCGGGTCAACCGCAGACGCCGGCTCCCCTTCCACCAGACAGATCCACTTTCCAGGCGCCTTATCGCCGGTCTGGGCTGCACTAATTGGAGTGCTTCCTCTCTTATTGCTGTCCCTATTGATGCTCATTATGCAAATACAAGGCAGGTTTGAGTAGGGCCTCTGTCTCAGGGACCGCCTCACGTTACCGCCAGGGTGGTAGTCAGCGTGCCCTGGCAGTCTGCTCCGGCACCAGGGATGGAGTGACTACTTGGTATCACAGAGGCCCAGGCTGAAGGCAAAGACAAAGGGCCAGCCCATGAAACAGCCTTTTGGAAAAGATTTTAGGGGAGCGATACGGAGGGACAAAGGGCCTTTTGAACCAGAGCCGTGGGGGGACGTGCAGACACTGTGATGACATTTCCACCGAGCGTCGGGTCAGCGTGTCGCCGTGTGACTAGCCTTTCCATTTCAAATGGTGTGCTGGTGGCCGGTGCTCAAAGGGTGTGTGATGGAGCGGCCAGTGTGGACAGAGAGAGACGCGGTGCTGAAACACCCACATTATTCCAAGCCATCCCAGGGACCGGTGGCTGCGGTGCGAGCCTGAGCTCCCTAAGACCCCTCACTAGTCCCCCCCCCCACCGTTTCCCAAACCCCATTTCCATGGCCGCGTCGCCTGTCCTCCGACTCCAGCCAGGCCTAACAGGATTGGTTGGGGTGTGAAATTAGCCGGACCTCCAGGTGCAGCAGGCCACCTGAACGAGGCTTTGTCCCCTCTCTATTAGCTGGCAAATGAGTGGACCCTGGTCCATGGGGCTGACAATGGTCCTCTGGGGGCGGGCGGGGGAGGGGCAGACAGGCTATGTACTGATTCGTCATTCAGGCAGGGTAGGTCTTTTCACAGAGCTGGGGTACTAGTGTCGGGATGAGGACCCAAGTCTCTTCCATTTCTATTCATATGGTACAGACGGGAGAGATTGGCCACAGAGATAAAAATAGTTAAATATGGGGATTAAATGGAAGTGGAATCATCGCTTGGCATTCTATAAGCAACCAAAGGATGATGAATTCCTTGAGTTTTATTTGTGCAACTTTCCATTTAATTATAGTTTCAAAGTTCCACAAGCAAGATGGATTTAGGAGTAAGTTAGTCAATTAACAAAACTTTTAAAACGGCAGCTATTATTACAATAATAATATAAAAAGCGTAATATATTCTGTCTGCAGCCATACAGGTCCTCCTTTAGATATGGTGTCTGTGAAAGAGAAGCTAGATTTGATCATTCATCCCAAGACAGGAGAGAACAAATCCACCAGGGGAAGTCCTCCCTTTGGTGCCTTCAGCAGTCCAAAGGTCTCCACTGTTTCTCAATTCCCATCTCGATCCCTATCTGTCTCTGAGCAAATGCCCATCAAGAATCAAAAGAGTCTTTTGAATTTTCCTCCACTCTCTGAGTCCCTCACTACCTTCCTGGTGATTTCCATCTCAAAGGCTGCTTCTCTTCTTTCCTCGCCCGAACATTTGGGACACGGTCACGTCGGTACCCCTCCTCGCCCCCACTGACAGGGTGGCTGTACCCCTTCTTCCCCTCGTCTCCTCCTCTTTGATGTTCCTCTCTTTCTCTCTTTCCCTCTCTCTCGCTTTCTGTATGAGCCGGCTTCTTGTGCCGCGTCGGTAAATTTGAAATACATTAGGTTAGCTAGATATGATTGTTAAATTCAACTAATTCAATTGTAGCCTTTACCCTGGTGGCTCCCACTTTTCAAAACAAATGTAAACAGATGCGGAGCAATTAGGGATACCCACTGGAATGTAGATGGAGCAGAAGAGAAAAAGTCACTATGCATGCACTGTGTGTGTGAGGGTGGGGGGGCTAGGGCATGTGTAGCACTTGTAGCACTCTTTTGCAGCAGTATTTTGCATGCCACATCTCACTTCATTCATATGCAATGATCTAGTGGGTTTTAACGTTCAGGTGCAGAGTCTCAGAGTAGCCTTTTCTATTGCCCCCGCCCCCCCCCCCCCCAAAAAAAACAAGATTGTACTTGATGCTTTTTAAATTGTTTGTTTATGAAAGTGTACGCTAACGAGGAAAAACCTCTGCCTGATTCCGCGCTCAAAATGGGTTAGACTTTAATTAGTGTTATGCTGTGGTGGAGATCCTCTCCCAATCAAATGGCACGGAGCCAACAAAAGTATTGCACGTGTATTTACCAACATGGAGATTGTGGAGCAGCGATTGGCGCTAGCTAATCAGCAGGAGACAGGCCCGCCCTCCCAAATCCCAGGCTTCCTGATGGGATGCAGAGAGTGGGAAATTTAATCAGTCGCTTTTTGCCCCACCTGACCTCCTCCTGCTGTCGTCAAGGCAACACTAATCTCGAAAGCTGTCTGGCAGGTGAACTTTTCGACTACTGAGAAGGAGCCTATCGCTTCCCGTCAACTTCTGCGCCGCGAGTGTAACGCGGGACGCGGTGGTGGTTCTAACGTCGAGATCCGAGTAGGGGGGAAGAAAGAGGGAGGCCACCAGTCACCCTTTCAGCTCTTAAAAGTTTTACAACCACAAGTCCACTCTAGCACTCTAAAAGTCAGTTAATATGTCAACGAGTGATTAAATATTAACAATTAACTTTAAAGTCAAGACACTCAAATTTTGGGGGAAGAATGAGTGTTCACCGGCAAATTCTCAAAACTTCTTGTTACTTTAATACTAACTTAAACTCTCTGGATGTGCCTGGTGATCCTGCCAAAACATTAAGACATGAAAGGAAAATCGGAATGTGGGTCGTTTCTACAGTAAGGTCCCTACAGGACTAAGTAAACATAACATTATGCAATGTCCCTCAATTCACCAATCTCAGGTTACACATCCACTGTAATGAGTCTTCTCTGGTCTCAGTCAGTACACATCAATTCCCCTGTCAAACATGACGGAACTAGTTCCTCATCCATCTGATAGCCCAGCTGAGCTCAGCCGAGTCCAGGGGCCACCGCCACCATTCAAGATTAAGACGGCTTCATTTCAAGCAGATCAATTGATTAAATATTTATACAAATCAATTACACAAAAATGGATGACGATTGATCCCTGGGCTGCTGAGTCCACTTTAATTAAGTGGCTTCTTGTTTACAGTGTCACCGCTCCAACTAAAATCTATATGAAGAGACATAATCAAAAGACAGACAGTGGAGTGTGCGTTAGCGTGAGTGTCTAGGCACGGGAAAGATGGTCAGAGAAACTCTGAGAGGCACGGAGAAAAGAAAACTGGCTCTTCTCCTCCCTCGCTGGTCTTTGATGCCTGCTTTCCATTTGGGAGCCGACGACAGGACCAGCAATGACAAATTAGCCATCCTTATCTACCCACAGGCATCCTCCACTACTCCAGGCTTGCTTCAGATTCCAGAGCGGGGAAAAAACAAGTCTCCGCCTCCCAGCAAAGAGATCTCAAGAAGGGAAAGGGAAAAAAAGATGGATTGCAAGGGGGACGTGGAGCCCGCTCAGCGCTGGGCTCAGGGTCTGAAAATATCATACATGCATGACAGGGAGTGAAGTAGACATGCTCGGTACAGGCCATACCACTACTTAATAGTCACCACTATCCTCAATAGAAATCCACAGAAACCTATACAGCACACAGCCCGGCAAAAGGCCCCTGTACAGCGTTAGTTAGCCCAACTATGTTCCCACGTGTGGGGAGCACATCTCAATATATCATTGTGAACGACAACATCTGACAAATAAGAGGTTTGGCCCATTAGACCAGGAGTGAATAAGAAATGACTACATTATCTTTAAAATGTCCCCTTATTCATGTGCGGTATTAAAACTGGGACCAAAATAGTGACTGGCCTCAAGGTTGCTTTGATTTAATCTGGACTCGATTCATTATTGATGATTACATCAAACAAAAGAAAAAGGCCAGTGGTGGCTGTTCCGCACCACTGCGAGGCTGCTTTTGAAGGGATCGACATCCAAACACGGAGCACAGGGGTCACAGGGTTCTCGACCCCGCTGGGGACCCTGAACAAACGTTCCGTAACCTCGGACTCGTACCGCACCCTCCGATACCCCTGGGAACGCTCTAATGAATTTCACAGGGGGTGGGAGGATCTGACGTGGGAGATCAAGGACAGGATGGGGTATGACTTTCAAAACCACTTCAGGTGGTGGCTGTTTCGCTGCTCTTGCTGGGCAAACCCTGGCAAAGGGGCAACCGTAGAGAACGTACAATATCGGAGGTGGGAGCAGCGGCAGTGAATGAAACATTGTATATAAGAGTTAAAATAGCACTTACTGTAACATGGTGCTGCATGTACAAAGCTATTTTATGCATATTGAAAGATCAAAAGGCATATTTGAGGAGCGACCTCTGCAGATAAGTGCATAAAATATTGACCTTTGGACATTCTTATCAAGTTAGGTGGACATTTTGGGCTACATATCCCTGATTTACAGCTCTCCTGACTGTGTGGGGTTGTAGTTGCTATGGAGATGACCTGGTTGCCGCGGGCTCTCACCTGGTGGGTAGTTGAGTCTGTCAGGCGGGAGGGAGAGGAGCGAGTCCACGATGGCCGATCTGCACTGGAGGAGGGTGGAGATCATCTCAAATCCCTCTGGGCCAAGCAGCTCAAACAGCTGGGGGAGAGAGAGGGAGAAAGGGAGGGAGGGAGAAAGGGGGACGAGACAGCAGCCATGAGCTGAAAATACCCTTACCCCCTGGAAGAAGAGAACGGGGTGACAGACCCCCATAAGCATTCGATGGTTCACCCCCAAACATGCCTTTAGTGCCAAGAAGGAGCACCTGCTAATTACCATCCCCAAAGTCTGGGCCTGAGACAGAATATGCTCCGCCGCTCCGCCTCTCAGATATAGCCACCTGGCACTTAGCTAGTGACACACAGAGAAGAGAAATCCAGGGTGGGTACAACCACACAGAGGACAGCTAGGACTGGGGGGGGGGCGGGGGGGGGTAATAGGGATACGGGAGACCGGACATCAGCACAGAGCGCATCGACGACAACTGATGATGACACGTGTGACCGTGCTCTTAAGAAGCAGCGTATCTTGCTTCGGCCTGAATAACGGCATTATGATTACACGGTAGGATCCGGTGGACTGATGTGGAAACCGATCCACATTTTGCAGCAGACCGGGTGGCTGTGGCCTGTCTACACGTTTGCTCTTTCGGAGCTTCCTCCCTGGGGACCCCCGATAGCCAACACGGCAGAGGACCAACACAACAGACGCACTTTGATGATGTCAGGTCAGCCGTTTCCTTTTCAGTGGGCTATCTTTGTGTGTCTGTGTGCCACTCTCTGCTATCTGTTCAAAAGCTCTCTGTCTGTGCCTGCCACTGTTTGTTATTTATTACTGTTGTTGCTTTTTGGTTCCTCCTTGATGCCTATCCATGCAATGATAATACAACACGGCCTCGCAGTCCAAACCAACACAGAATCTCCCAATATACGCCGGTCTGGGTGTCATTTCAAATGGGAGCGTTGTGTTCCGTCGTCTCGGCTTTAAGGGGATGGCTGCGCCGTGGCACTACCACTTTAAATTCACCTTTTAAGATCCACTTTGTACTCAAATGACTTCCCTCTGTATTCTTTTTTTTCTCCCCACACAACTCAAGACACTGCTAGGGCTGGAAATGTCATCATTCCAGAAGCACAAATGAGAAATATTAAGACCCAGCCTCTCTTCACTGTCAGGTTTAATGGCACAGAGCCTTTAAACTTTGCTGTTGACTTTGGAGTCACACGCAGGGAGAAGCGAGGAGAGTGCACACACACAAAGGCCATCCCACATCTAAAGATGTCAGTGGGAGAGTTTGCTTCCAAATGTCAACTACGTGCGGAACATTTGAACAGAAGCCGCCCAGCTCAGGTAGCACCTTGTGTTCTCAGGACATCTAACGTGTGGAAACAAGGAGTGAGAGTGAGAGTGAGAGAGAGAGAGAGAGAGAGAGAGAGAGAGAGAGAGTGTAGGAGACAGAAGGACATGCAGGAGGACAGTGATGTAGTGCTCGTCTAATTCATAATAGAGTATTATGGATGACACCGCGTTGAATGGAGTTGAAACGTGGTAAACTACAGTAGGGTGGCCTACAGGGGGCACCCTTATCCTGACCTTCTTCAAATGCAAATTCGGCAAATTCCCTTTCCCTCTCTCAGTGTTGATGAAGGAGAGAGCAAGAGAGGCGAGAACAGCAGACAGGAGAGCAAGCGTCTAATAAATGATATGCATTAAACAGTGTAGCAGCCTTGTTTTTCAAAAGGGACCCAGAAAAATTAGCGAGAAAGCAAAAACATGTACCTGAATTAGGCAAATGTGAAAGAGCGATGGGACCTCAGCCCAATTCCTCATCAATCCACCTGCGCCCCCCCTCCTGCTCCACCCCCTCCACCCACAAAGCCTAGCTTGAGCAGTCTCATGCCTAGCCCTTTCCTCTTACACAGCGGGTCTCCATAACCCCACAGCTTAAGGCTGCCTTATGCGGCGTGGGGACGTTCTTCATCACAGGCAGGTCTTTATACAGGGACTGTGAACAGTCCTCTTAAAATAAATGAAACGTCACCCTGCCCTTTTTTGGTTTTCGGTACCTCGCGTGCTGTAATGGCAACCTCTTCAATGAGATCCCCGGAGGAGCAGTGATAGCCTCTCATCCAACAAGGTTAAGGTTAACCCCTCCATCTGTGGTGAGCAGCTAAAGGCCAAGGTTGACAAGTCACGAAAGCCGTCTTAAAAATGGCTGACTACTGAACTGAAGTTAAGCCCCACGGGCTGGCAGAGTAAGGTCAAGGTTGTGCAGTCAGGGTAGCGCAAAGACCAAAGCCCGTCATCCACGGCAATGGAACCTTCACTTTCTTTACGTTTCTTTGTGATCACCCACACCGACTTTAACAGACCTGCCACAGTCGGTGGGGTGCTGAGCAGGGCTGGACTGGACCCTGCACTCACCTCGTTCTGCAGCTCATCGTCCGTCTTAGTGGACGCCAGCATCTCAAACAGGGAGGTGCACAGTTCCTCGGGGCTGGAGGAGATCATATTGCCTCCGCTTAGGTACTTCTCCACCTCTGCTCTCAGGACACTTCCGTCCCCGGAGCTGTGGGGCGAGTCCCCCGGGCTGGCCCCGTCCGACCGGCTGCCCGCCCTCTGGGGGTTGCTGAGGAAGCGGTGGAAGTCCAGGCCCCCGTCTGCCTCCGGCCCCTCCGTCCAGGGCAAGCTCTCCTGGGGGTCCAGGGTGTAGCAGTCGTGGGAGAAGGTGATGTTGCGCCCGAAGGCCGAGCCGCTTTGCGGGTCTCGGCAGGCACGCTGGGCCCTGACAAAGTCCTCCACCTGGGACTCGCCTAGCGGAGCCACGGCACGCGCCACAGCGTCACAAGCCGCCTCGGCAGCCGAAGAAGGGAAGGGGCCGAACATCTGCTTGATGGCTCGAGTCTCCTCCGTACCCACATGGTCTTTGTTATGGAACGTCTCAAACAGGAACACAGCGGCACTCTCGATTGTCTCCTGACCATTTTCGGTCCCCACTATGGGAAAGAAGAAAGGCAAATGAGTCTGGCCAGACAAAAAACATGGAATTTGGATCTCTAATCAGCATTGATCTAATTTACAAATAAAAATCCTTGTACAGAATGATTTCACATATTCTGAACAATTCAATAAAAAATACTACTATTCTAAATTTAATTACAGTGTTTCTATAGAGACAAACTTTCTAAATGTAAAATCAGGACACAACAGGTGTAGATGTCTTCCTCTCATCATAATCACTGTAGCGTCCTTACCATAACAATTATCCAAACTTATAGTGGAGGAAATTATTCACAAAATTAACATGCAGCTTGTTTCAAGCTCTTGGATCGATCTTTGTAACGATGCCACATTTTTAAGCCAAGGAAGGTATATGAGATACACATATAAAAAACTAAGCATATGAAAAAATGATGACCCTCTATACCTCATCTGGATATATTCCAAACAATTCGCACCAAAGTAAAACCTTGCTTAACAAAAGGAATACGCATTAATTGTCCAATTAGAGGGGAAATGCCATGGAGATAGAGTGGGGGTCGGAGAGGCGGAGAGAGCCAGAAGCAGATGAAAATGATTTAAACCAATTAAAATGGCTTAAAAGCATCTCACTCTCGGCTGCACGCTCGTGTCAGAGCAAAATGGCTGCGTTTCATCCTCTTCTAACGTGTGCTTAGGAGCTTCACTTTACTTGGCTTGAGTTAGGCTGACAGGCCTTGTTAAAGGCAGACACTGGGAGAACGCATTAAATAAATAACTAAGACTGCAAGTCTTTTAACTTGTGGAGTACTCGTCACAAAAACAGAGAGAAGAAGAAGCTAAATGAAAGTAAATGTCTGGCTCTCACAGAATCACTCTAATACCTAATAACAAGGTAATCTGTATTCAAAGAGGAAACCTTTGTGTACAACATGTTATCCATGACATGGAATTGTCTGTTTTGTATTTGTTTGGCAGTATCCTGTGTTCCTGGGACATATAAGTAGAGTTTAATAGCAAACACACAATAAATAGCAAAGTCTATGAGACGTTAGCCAATGTAATCTTGTTTCATACGCATGAGCCTTTCGCAGGTGCCCCATCCCCAGCCTCGTCTCCCACCCTGAGCTCTTGATCCGTTACACATGTAGCTGTCTGTACAAAGCACACACAAGCCCCCCGTCCTTCAGACCTCTGCATCCTGTTCTGACAAAGACGCCCCGCCTCAGAGCCGCCCTACGGAGCGCTGATATCCGTCAGCGATACGGTGGGTATTAGAGTCGGAGCCAGAGTCCTGCCATGCTCCAATCCCCGCCCTGCTGTGTTCCCTTTGCCCCAGCCCCTCGACCGTCCTAGCTGCCTTCCTCCCGCAGGCAGGATCAGAATAGTAATAAGCCCAGGGGGAGAGGGCCCCGCATGCACCGCTGTAGGGCGTTGCTGGAATTAGCTGGGGGGCATTTGCATCGGAGCTCGTTATCAGACGCATCAGGGCAATTAAATTCCATTGTGGTGAAGTAGCTGCAGCGTAATCTGATGCTGTGAAACATCGTCTGGTATTTTGTGTGAGATTCATCATTAGCTCTCAGCTAAATATGGAATCCCCTTTGATACTATTACCAATGAAACCATCCATGCTGTTTTATGATAACACAATTTCCCCAACATAAAAAGAAATACTGATACGCACAACTCACGACTTGACATGAGAGGCCAATATGCGCACAGTATTCTTGCACATTGGTATGAAGAAGTGTAGACAACTGTATGCCAGATGTCTTACCTATCTGTTTGGCAGCCTGCAGGACGCTCTTCAGTTCCTGGGCTGCTGCCTTGTCCTGGTGCTGGCTGCAGAACTGGACAATCTTTTGCCACGTCAATCCCTCTCTGGAGAACAGCTCCTGT
Organism: Galaxias rostratus; assembly: GCA_036024795.1. NCBI lineage: Eukaryota > Metazoa > Chordata > Actinopteri > Galaxiiformes > Galaxiidae > Galaxias > Galaxias rostratus. Next base: position 6,629 of record JAVQJS010130398.1, on the reverse strand, counting down.
CTCTTCAGGCGCTTGATCTAATATGAAACAGGGAGCAAAAAAGTCTATAGTAAAATTGCAAAAAACATAACAGTGTTCAATGAGGGAAGGAGACATGGCAGCAGTAGTATTAACAAGTTTTTCAGAAAAAATCTCCCAATGGGCGTGTATTAAACCAGGAGGAAACATGCAAAGATTCTTCAACTTTGTCTCACTAGACCATTGCAGCATCCCTTCAATGCTAACTCAGAATGGGCCAAACCAATAATCAATACAATGGTACATTCTATGTTGCGTTTACAAATGTAATTGGTTAAAAAAAATTTACTGAAATAAATCCTACTTTAGGTGATGTAACTCAAAACAGATATGAGTACCAACCTGCGGATCTTGTCAATCATGGAATATTGGTAACTTTTTTAAATAAGCTTTTCCTTTTAACAATGAATATTAGTGTTCATCTAATCAGAGGAGTTCAGGCCATCAGACACTAGATAAATAATTAATACGCTGACTGCATCATAGTCAGCACTTCATTGTCTTCTAAAACTAAGCATTTGATCAATACATTTCTGCAGTGAAGATAAAGATTGGTTTTGAACACCACAAGTTGGGACATGCTGCTAGGAAAGATTCTAACAAAGAGAGGAAAGAAGACTTTACTTGTGCAAATATGAGCAATCATTCGCTGGACCTAAACTGATACTGATAATACTAATACTGATATAGGGTATTCGATATATTAGACCGTCTCTAGGGGATTCTGGTGAGGTATGCTTCAGACCCTACAAGTTAGCCCAAAAGATGACATCAACCTATTGGACATTAAAAGTGTACCAAATCCTTTATTCCTTACCTTTAGATCAAAAACCTCTTCAGTGAAGTCCTCCTTTCTACAGACACTGGAGAAGGAACGCAGAGCCCCTGTGAGTCGCGGTGGAGACATGTTACAGTAGTTCCACTCTCTGGGCCATATGCTGGATTAATTACTCACTGGCACACTGACACGCATGAAAAGAGAGAGAAAGAGAGAGTCAAAAATAACAAATAATGTAAACGTACATTTAAAAATACATAATGGTGTCAGTTTTACCATAATCACAGTCATTTGTAACTTGACACAGAGGTAATATACTGCAGCTCATTAATATTAGTTCCATTGATGGTTGGGACAAAGCAGAGGGGACCTGGTGAAGTCAATGACACTTCCACAACACGGTACCTTTAAGGTCGACCCAGAAATTAAGTGTATTGTATTTTAACACCTGAATGCTTTCCACAATTCGCATGCACTGCAGAGTTTGAAATGTTAGCATGTTCTGTATGTAATCTGTTTGTGGGGACTTTGTGTGTAGCAAAGATATATGGTAGTCACTAACGTTAGAAACGTTCATCACTGTGACAAAACAGATGCATTTCCGGTAAGTTTAAATTCAAATAGGTGCTTTAGCCAAATTGAAGAGCAAGTTCTCAAAAATGGTTACGACATAGCTAGGTTAATTTGTTAGCTAACATAGATTGCTGGATGCTATTGCTAACCGGTTGACACGTTGACTCGGTAGCAAAGCTAACGTCACAGTGCCAAGTATTTTAATACAAAACGAAGCTAATGTTGCTAGCTGGCTATATGACAGCTGTATGAAATGTTCGTAAATTTAATAATGTATGCTGTGTCACAATTGTTCACATATAATCATGTTCTCACATTTCACACTTTCACAGGGTCTTGCTTGAGTTGATGCTAATCTGCGTTGTGTGGGGAGTGTTGTCGGAAGTCCAGAAGCGTATAGCGCACCGCAAGCATTGTGGGTATTGTATTCCTCTTTCAGATATTTGGATATCGGCAATATTTTTAATTCACGAAACATCATTGAAGCTAAACTCTAAACACTATTAGTGAACGATTCTAGAAGCCCTGAGATTAAAAAAAATAAATGTTGGAGTTTGGGTTTGGTATTGGCAACTGCAAACAGAAAGTAGCAAATTAACCTTGATTTTGTAATTATTTGATTGCATAGTATCACAATTAAAGCTTTATTCCTAAATAGACCAGACTATAATAGAGATAAGATGTACAAGTTTAAAAAGTACATATTTAAAAAAAGAATCACCAAAAGATTGGGTGATTACAACAATTTGAACCATTTGTGTAGAATTGCCCATGTTGGTCCATGTTGTTCCCCACTGCAAAGTAATGTTGGATATTTCCTGATAATTTTTTTTGAAGATTTTGAGCAAAATGCCAAAGCACCCCTAATCTAAAGCTAGATGGTGAGTATGGCACGTATATGTGTGTTTATGTGATGCATATGTTTTACTGATGCATCTAAGACTTTTGACAGAATTAATTGTGAAACAATTGTTGTGAAATTGCTAGCTAGAGGTGTTCCAAAGTAGAATACTATTTTATTGATATGCCCACCAGATAATGCTGGTAAAATGGGGTAGTGTTGTATCTGCCCTATTTTATGTAAATAATGGCGTTCACCAAGTGCAATTCTGTCTCCTATTTTGCTCAATTTGTATATGGATGATCTGTCAAACAACTGAATGGGTGTAACACAGGCTGTCTTGTTGGAAACTCTGTTGTTGTTCATCTTATGTATGATGATGACCTGGTAATCTTTAGTCCATAGTGCTGGGCAGCAGCAATTACTGAATGTGCACTCACAGTACGGAAAGGATTCTAACATTACATTTAATGCCAAAAAGAGTTATGTCATGATATTTAGAAGTAGGTACCATAGGAGATAAAAAAAAAAGTTTTGTTTTATCTGTGATATTCCTCTCTTGAAATGCAAATAAATAAAAGAGCTTGGCCATTCTTTTACTGATGACATTGGCAAGATAGCCTACATACAAACTGACTTTTGTCAACTTAAATTACTTAGTTTTGTCTTGTTTTATTCTTGATTTTTTTTTTTTTTTGGTTGGTTTGTTTTCTTGCCCTGCGATGGATTGGCGATCTGTCCAGGGTGTCCCCGCCTGTCCACAACCCCCACAGCCCCCCCCCCCCCTATGTTCCTTGCATAGGATAAGCGGTTCTGATAATGGATGGATGGATGGATGGATGTTTGTTTTCTTTTGATGTGGACCCTTCTGTGAGTCTAGAATAAAGTAGAACTACATATATAAATATACATATTGCCCCACAGCGAGAAGGTTCTGTAAGGAGTTGGTGTGGGTTTCCTCCGGGTTCTCCGGTTTTGTCCCACAGTCCAAAGACATGCAGGTGGATTGGTGACTCTAAATTGTCTCTAGGTGTGAATGCGTGTGACTTGTTGTAGGTCCCTATGTGTTAGCCCTGCGATGGACCGGCGACCTGTCCAAGGTGTAGCCTGCCTCTCACTCAATGTTGGCTGGGATAGGCTCCCCGCAACCCTGCATAGGATCACCTGTATTGCTCATGGAAGGATGGATATACTGCATATATTGTGTATTGACTCAAAACATAAACAACTAGACATACCCATTTTTCACACAAAATATATAATATATTCTGTATTATTAAAGTTTGGTTTAAGTGAGAAACTGTAGTAAAGAACAGCATGTGGTTACATCCTTTGCCATTCAATCTTAAAATATTAAGACATTCCCGTGCCTCATGAGCTCACATCAAAGTGGTCTAAAATTGGATTCATGACCCACTCCTGCTTGTAATTCATAAATTGTTTCCTTCAACCTTCACCTATGAGGGTGCCCCAATTCTTCTCCCACTTCACGCATCTCATCCTTCTGTATCACCTATCCTCTCGGGCCATTCCCCTTATCCTCCAAAATTATGCATGGGAGGATTTGCACCGTTCATGGACACTATACATGAGGGGTGTCTACTGATGTGTTGTATATGCACTACAGAAAAGCAGAGAAGATGAATACAAAAAATAAAGTGATGTGTGCTTGTGTCTCTCTATACCACACTTGAACATGCAGACACCCATAACAAACACAAACACTCACACACAAGCAAGCACATTGTTCCTTAGACCATGATCTTTTTTCACAACCATTTAAATGGTTAGTGTCTTATCCAAATCAATCTCTTGGTGGTGATGTAATCTCAAATAGTAAGTAGTAGTGGTGGTAGTATTTTTTCAGTCAATATTTATTCTTCCAAGATTCTCATTCTCAGAAGCAAAAGAAACATACTGGAACAAAATTGATGGATAAGGGAGTAGGCTGAAGCTGTAGTTTATAATTCCTTCCCTTTTAACCTCACACCGTCAAATAGGCTTCTTTATCACTACTGGGCTTATTCTAAAGATGATTTTATTATATAAAACAAATAGTTTCAATGTTGACAATACACGATGATGATAATTTTTCAGTTGAATACTTGTTGACAATCTTCAATCTCTAAAAAAATAAGAATTTTACACGCAAAGTGAACTAACCATTCTTAAGTCCTTGCTGCAACTGCTCTGCAAGCTAACCCCTGTGACAGATATGCTTCTACATTTTCATTTCTCCTTACCTTTGGGGTTTTAACGTACCTAATCCTCTAAAGTCATAAAGTCCCTCTAGTTTCAAAGAAACTCTGAATACGCATTGGCAGTAAATTATTTAGTGATTTGTACAGTATGTTTGCCTTTTTAAAATGCATTCAATCACAGTACTTTAAAGCATGCTGTTTAATAAATAATGTATTTGCCATTTTACACTACACAGTAGGAAATGTATTAAACTGAGTACACAATAGTATGGTGACTTCTGGTTGAGGATATATCAGATTAGATTAGATTAGATTCAACTTTATTGTCATTGTACAGAGTGCACGTACTGAGACAACAAAATGCTGTTAGCATCTAACCAGAAGTGCAAAAAAAGCAGTAAAATGTATGTACATAAGTGATAAATATGTTTACAATAGACAAATATGAATATGATGCCACGAGGTATAAACAGTATTAGCTGTATAAACAGTATAGACAGTGGATTGATGTAGACAATATAAACAGTATAGACATATATTTAGATTTATATAACATTACAAGGGTTTCATGGACTATTCATGTGTGGTTACTATCATAATTTGAGCTCAAATATCACACACAGATATTTGTTTTTATTAATTTCAACATTGTTCATAGAAATATTTACTTGATAAATCTTATGCCGATTACCAAATATTGTTAACTTTTTTCAACTTAAATGCAGTGGTAGCTTGTTAATGTCAAACCATTTCATTGTTAATTTCAATTCAGTTTGTATTCAGAAGCCTTTTCAAGCTTTTTCTGCAGTAACACAAATAAAAACACAAACTATAAGCAATCTAGATCTTAGCGCCAAAACTTGTGGAACCCCACAAGTAACCTTCAACAAATCAAATTCAAGTTTTGACATGATTTATTTGAACAGATTGGTATCCCTCTTCAAGGTAATGTCTTAGCCATGAGTGTGCTATCCCGCGATATAGTGTCTATGTACCACAAACTTAATGCATGTGAATATTACATATTTTTAATTTACCTTTGGGCAAAGGAATGTATGGGAATGTGAACGAAAATACTGAATTAATAGTGCAATAGTGTTGATTCCTATAATCAGATAAATTACTAGGGTGAACATGTTTGATTGTTTTGTAGTTTGTAGTTTAAACTGCATAATAAAACTAAAGACTTTTTTCCTACAATTTACAAAGATTAATGTATACTCAGAACTGCACTAAATAATCACATGAGCACTCTGAGATAGTTTGCACATATTCAAACTTTATTGGGACATTGTTTCACTTCTAAGTTGGATAAATACATTTGGTTTCATTTTTATTGGCTGCTGAATCTCTGCAAAAGCTTTGAAAAAATCAATCAGAAATGTGAACAGACAGCCAATGCTATGTGGTTTGAGATATAAATGTATATATTGTAACCTCTGTTTGGTGTGCTAATTAAACATACTTTATGCAATCACAGTAGTTAACATGTGTGCATACATACACACAAATCCAAGCATAGCGGCAGGTTTATACAATAACATTTATTGAAAAGAACTGAATGGGAATTTGAAATACTAAATTAAAAATATTAAAACAATTGATGGACAATATGATTGTCCACTGTTTTATAGGATAAATATTGACAAAAGCACAAGCACAAGTTCAGTCGCAAAATAAATCTTAAAGTATTCACTGAGAATGTTCTTAGGGGCTCTTAAAATATATAATGCTTTGGTTTACTGGAGCACAGTATCTAATGGTGTTTACCATCTACACAGCCCCATCTGACAGTCTCATTTCCTCACTATCCACAAAAATAAAGCACCCTGTGTATGTAAAAATAACTGCTTAGCATTCTGTGCATTCAAATGGAGGGTGTGGGCACATTAGGGAGGGCTGTGTGCTAATGCACTACGGAGAACCACTCGTCATTTCGAACAGAAACAATAATATACCTCTTTGCTATCTATTGTGGTGTGCAGGGTCATTTGTTTGTGTCAGAACATTGCTGAACATTCTTCTAGTGTGGCGCAAGGATGCCGTCTCCACAGACCCAGATACCTATCCTAATTATTCACATCCTGAAGTGTATATCTTAATAACTCCCCTCCTTCAATGGGCAAGAGTGTATGTGAGTGAGTGGGTGAGTGAAATGTGAAATGGATAGAGAGAGAGCGAGAGAGAGGAGGAGAGGGAGAGAGAGAGAGAGAGAGAG